>CAUYQU010044781.1:0-66401 GCA_963574635.1 Cheracebus regulus
GAGAAGGAGAAGGAGAAGGAGAAGGAGAAGGAGAAGGAGAAGGAGAAGGAGAAGGAGAAGGAGAAGGAGAAGGAGAAGGAGAAGGAGAAGGAGAAGGAGAAGGAGAAGGAGAAGGAGAAGGAGAAGGAGAAGGAGAGAAGAGAAGAGAAGAGAAGAGAAGAGAAGAGAAGAGAAGAGAAGAGAGAAGAGAGGAAGGGAGGGAAGACTGGTAGTATTAAGATATATAGTTAAGAGAAATGAGTAGGTGTGTATAATCAGAAGACATGTAAAGGAATGTCCATGGGGCAGCTTGGTTAAAAGTAGCTAAAGATGGCCAAGTACAGTGACTCATGCCTGTAAACCCAGCACTCTGGGAGGTTCACAGCGGGAGGATCGCTTGGGCCTGGGAGTTCAAAACCAGCCTAAGCAACAGGACAAAAGCCTGTCTCTACAAAAAACTAGCTGGACGTGGTAGTACACACCTGTAATCCCAGCTACTTGGGAGACTGTGGTGTGAGTAACACCGGGAGATCGAGGCTGCAGTGAGTAGAGATCAGGCCACTGCACTGCAACCTGGGTGTCAGAGTAAGACCCTGTCTCCAAAAAAAAAAAAAAGCCAATGATTACAAACAATCCAAATGCCCAACAGCAAGAGAACGGATTTATCTGCACAATGGAATACTACAGAGCAATGTTTTTAAATGACTGCTTCATAAAATTTGAACGAATCTTACTGATATTTTGTTGAGTGAAAAGAAAAGAATTCATACAACTACAAGTTCATACAAGAGTTCATAAAGTATGAAAGATATTAGAACATAGTCTGGGAAGGTGGGTGGAGGGCAGGAGAAGAGACAGACCAAAAAGGGACATTAGAAATCCTGTCTTACTGAAAATATTCTCCATCAGGATGGTAGTTACAAGTGTGGATACAGACATAAATCATTAAATTGTTAAACAAGTGTGCACTAGACACTTAACTATACATTATATCAGATCTTTAAACAAAATGGAAAAAAAACAGAGGCTTACCTCAAACATCACCTTATCATTCTCTATAGTTACCGGCCACTCATCTTATACTATCCTTTCCCAGCCCCTATTATAACTTAATTGATCCCTAACTCATGTTTCCAGAGAATCTTTCATAGGTTACTAGTAAAGAACTTACATTTCATTATTTAAGTTTCTTTAGATCTGTATAAACCCAAAGACTGCAAGTTCTCTGAGTATAGAGGCCTTTTTTTTTTTTCCTGGAGAAAGTCTCTCCCTCCCAGTCTGAAGTGCAATGGTGTAATCTCAGGTCACTGCAGCCCCAAACACCCGAATTCAAGTGATCCGTCCACCTCAGCCTCCTGAGTATCTGAGTCTACAGGTACATGCCAATACGGCTGGCTAATTTTTGTTTGTTTTGTACAGACCGAATTTCATCATGCTGCCCAGGCTGGTCTCAAACTCCTGGGCTTAAGCAATCTGCCTGTGTCAGCCTCCCAAAGTGCTGGGATTACAGGCATGAGCCACAGCACCATGCCTACTCTGCTTTTCTCATTACCTCGTTTCCATAATGCCTGGTATAGTGTCATGTAGACATTAATGTTTTATTGATTTAAATAATCCTGTGATTCACGTACGGAACAATACTTCACTAAATCATATCCCTTACCTTTTTTCTTTCAAAGACAATTTCTTTCCCCTCTCCAATAGGAAACATCTACAGTTTATAAGAAGAGGATTAGGGGGGAAAATATTATACGGGCTTTCAAATTAACCTGCATATACATCATCATCAACCAGGAAAATGGCTGTGTTAAAATATATTTACACTTACACACACACACACACACACACACACACACACACACACACACACAGAAATACAATAAAAATGTAAATGATATAAATGATTCTTTTACTTTAATAAATAATCTCTATTTATTGTGCATACACTGAACAAGAACTCCATGAGGTAACTAGTACTACTAACTACACATTGGACGGGAAGTTAAGAAAGCAGTTCCTGGTCTCATTTCTAGCAAATGTCATGACCAAGATCTGTAGTATGACTACAGAAAACACTGGGGTGTTAAAGTAATAGAACCTGTGCTCCACAAAATGAATTAGACCATTTACTTATTCATTCATTCATTCATTTACTATCTGCTTCGTTTTTTTTCTGCAAAGACCATTTATTAAAAAAAAGAAAAAAAAAAGAAAAAAAAAAGAAAAAAAATCTGAATGGTTAAACATATGAAATGATGTTCAACCTAACCCATAATGAAAAAATGCTAATTAGAACTGCATTAAGATGTAATTTCTCTGATACCAAGTGGGGAGGATCACTGGAGGCCAGTAGTCCAAGACCAGCCTGGCCAATGTAGTAAACCCTGTCTCTACTAAAAATACCAAAAAAAAAAAAAAAAAAAAAAAAAAAAATTTAGTTGGGTGTTGTAGCGCCTGCCTATAATCCCAGCTACTCCAGAGGCTGAGGCATGAAAATTGCTTGAACTGGGAAGGTGGATGTTGCAGTGAGAGAGATGCAGTGAAGAGATGGATGTTGCAGTGGAGACTGTGCGGCTGCACTCCAGCCTGGGCGACAGAGCCAAACTCTGTACCACCAAAAAAAAAAAAAATTTGTAATGTCTCACGTATGAGATTCGCAAACATCCAAAAGTTTGACAAACCCCTCTCAGCAAGGCACTGAAGAAGGCAGACGTTACTGACGATGGCACAAGCTCTAGGGAATGACAATTTGGCAAGAATTACCAAAATTACTTTTTTTTTTTTTTTTTTTGAGACAGAGTCTTGCTTGCTCTGTCGCCCAGGCTGGAATGCAGTGGCACAATCTGGGTTCACTGCAACCTCTGCCTCCCAGGTTCAAGTGATTCTCCTGCCTCAGCCTCCAGAGTAGCTGGGATTGTAGGCATCTGCCACTAAGCCCAGCTAATTTTTGTATTTTCAAGAAAGATGGGGTTTCACCATGTTGGTCAGGCTGGTATTGAACTCCTGACCTTGTGATCCACCCCCTAGGCCTTCCAAAGTGCTGGGATTACCAGTGTGAACCACAGCGGCAGGCCTCAAAATTACCAATTTTACATCAACCTTTGACCCATGACACATATTCAGGATTCATCACTATAGCACTATTTGTAATAGCAAGACAAGAAGCAACCCAAGTGTATTTACAAAGTTTGGTTTAACTGCTAAAACTATACAATGGAAGGCAATGACACTGAAAAAATGAGACTACTCACTAAGAACCAGTAAAAAGATCCTAGCATAAAGTACATTAAAAAAACAAGGTACAGTCAGAAGGAGGAATATGAAGATAGGAGAAAGGGCTACCATGCAGCTTCCGCTATGGCAGAGAGAACACTATGTCGAGACTCACACCATGAACTTTTGCTCCAACAACCACCCCAGGAATGTACCACGAAAACCAAAAAAATTCACAGATCCTTTGAAAGAAGCAGTACACTGCTGAAAATTCCATGAGACAGGTAAAAAACTGTGAGTTCCCAAAGTGTGAGAGAGGGAAAACCTGCCTCCAAACACAGATCCCCACTGGGGAAATCTGAAAATCCAGATCATGGGAGAAGGATTTAACCTTATCTAGAGCTGAAATCGATTTAAGGGAACCATGTAAGATATAAAAGTAGAAGCAGGCCAGGCGCAGTGGCTCACACCTGTAATCCCAGCACTTTGGGAAGCTGAGGTGGGTGGATCATCTGAGGTCAGGAGTTTAAGACCACCCTGACCAACATGGAAAAACCCTGTCTCTACCAAAAACACAAAATTCACATGCCAGACCACAGGGATAGAAAACACACACACACACACACACACACACACACACACACACACACGCGCGCGCCAGGCATAGTGGCGCATGCCTGTAATCCCAGCTACTTGGGATGTTGAGGCAGGAGAATCGCTTGAACATGGGAAGCGGAGGTTGCAGTGAGCCGAGATTGCGCCACTACAGCCTGGGCAACAAGAACTAAACTCCATCTCAAAAAAAAAAAAAAAAGTAGAAGTAGAAGCAGCAGTGAGAAGTGCCTTGTAAGCATTCCCAGCCTCTAACTAGAGCCCACAGAAGCCATCCCTGACTGTATCTCACAGAGGTACTACTAGGAGAAGGCATCCAGTAGAATTAGGGAAGGGTCACGGGGCAAAAGAAGTTTCCAAATGAGATTAGTAACAACTTCAACTGGACATGGATTTTCTTGAGCAGAACAGGGATGTGAGGAGTGAACAGGAACTGCTGCAGATACCAGCGCAGAGTTGCTGACAGAGTAGGCAGATGGGGTGGGGCGAGGTCTGAAAGCCCTGCTTTCTCAGTAGGGAAGCCTGGGGCCAGGTCTGAGCAGGACACTGAAGGAGTGAGAGCAGCCTTACCCACTTCGTGGGAGCTGGATGAGGTCTCTCACAGCCAGGTATCCCACAATCCCCCCTTTTCCTGGTGAACTGTATGACAGCAGAGGCAGCCAAAATCCCCTAAGGAACATAGCCCCACTGGCCTGAGAACCAACCCCCTATCTCTCATAGTAGCTGTGGCAAGCCCCACCCAAGGAGAGGCTGATCCCAGTTCCACCTAACCCTGCTCCCACCTAATGCTATTTCTCCACCTGCCTCTTTAGCCAAATATCAAACAAAGCCCACTCATCTCCTGAGAAACTAAAATACTTACCCAGGCCAACTTAGGGCAAGCTTACACCTGCCTACTCTTACTGCAGCTGGTGTTCTCTTCAATGTGTCACCTCCTGCCTGATTTGGTTTTCAGGCCATTAAAGGAACTCATGACAGAATAATCCAGATCCCAGGAAGAGGAAAACCAGAGCTAATCCCACTGCCTGCAACATCCTGGCCAACCAGAGGTCCTGAGTGTGTCCATGTGACAACTTCACTGCCAGCATAACCAGCATTCAAGAAAGCCAGCAGCCAGGTGCGGTGGCTCACGCCTGTAAATCCCAGCACTTTGGGAGGTCGAGGTGGGTGGATCACTTGAGGCCAGGAGATCGAGACCAGCTTGGACAACATGGTGAAACCCCATCTCTTAAAAAAAAAAAAAAAAAAAGCCAGCACACTAAACGTATCTAGAACCGAAGACTACCAAAGGGTCCACTTCACTCCCCTGCCACCTCCACCAGAGCAGGTGCTGGTATCCATGGCTCAGAGACATGAAAATGGATCACATCACAGGCTCCTTGCAGGCATTCCCCAGCACCATCCCAGAGCCTAGTAGCCCTGCTGCTGGATGGCCACACCCAGGATAGCAGTAACAATCACTGCAGTCCAGCTCTCAGGAAGTCCCATCCCTAGAGGAAGTGGGAGAGCACCATATCCAGGGATCACCCCGTGGAACAAAAGAATATGAACAGCAGGCCTTGAGAGCCAGTCTTTTCCACTGAAATAGTCTAAACAAATGAGAAGGAACCAGAAAACTAATTCTGATAATGTGACAAAACAGGGTTCTATAACCCCAACAATGTATTCAAACCAAGAAGAAATGTCTGAATTTCCAGATAAAGAATTCAGAAGGTTGATTATTATGCTACTCAAGGTGATATCAGAGAAAGGTGAAAACCAAATTAAAGATATTAAAACAAAATACAGGATATGGATGAAAAATTCTCCAGAGAAAAAGATATCATTAAAAAAAAGTCACAACTTCTGGAAATAAAATACACACTTAGAGAAACAGAAAATGCACTGGAAGCCAGGTGCGGTGGCTCACGCCTGTAATCCCAGCACTTTGGAAGGCCGAGGCGGGCAGATCACCTGAGGTTGGGAGTTCAAGACCAGTCTGGCCACCATGGTGAAAGCCCATCTCTACTGAAAATACAAAAATAGCCAGGCATGGTGGCACATGCCTGTAATCCCAGCTACTCAGGAGGCAGAAGCATGAGGATCACTTGAACCCAGGAGGTGGAGGATGGAGGTTGCAGTGAGTCAAGATTGTGCCACTGCACTCAAGCCTGGACAAAAGAGCAAGACTCTGCCTCAAAAAAAAAGAAAGAAAAAGAAAAAAGAAACAACAATCACAACTTCTGGAAATAAAAGACACAGAGAAACAGAAAATGCACTCGCTAAGCTGGGCACAGTGGCTCATGCCTGTAATCCTAACACTTTGGGACGAAGAGGTGGGTGAATCACCTAAGGTCAGGAGTTCAAGACCAGCCTGGCCAACATGATGAAACCCTGTCTCTACTAAAAAATACAAAAATTAGCCAGGTGTGGTGGCGGGCGCCTATAATCCCAGCTACTTGGGAGATTGAGGCAGGAAGAATTGCTTGAATCCAAGGGTGGGAGGTTGTAATGAGCCAAGATTGTGCCACTGCACTCCAGCCTGGGCAACAGAGCAAGACTCCATGACAAAAACAAGAAAAAGAACCTCCTTAAAGCATAAATCTCACAGGACCTATAAAATAACTCAATGAAGAAAAAAACTAAAATAAAACAGGTATTAAGGCAACAACAAGCATGATGAATACAACAGTACTTCATAACTAGATACTAACGCTAAATGTTAAATAGCCTAAATGCTACACTTAAAAGATACAGAACGGGAGAATGGGAAAAATTCCACCAACTAAGTATCTGCTGTATTCAAGAGACTCAACCTAACACCTAAGGACTCAGATAAACTTAAGGTAAAGGGGTGGAAAAAGATACTCCACACAAATAGAAACCAAAAGCAAGCAGGCATAGCTATTATTATATCAGACAAAACAGACTTTAAAGCAACAATAGTTACAAAAACACGGCTGGGCACGGTGGCTCACTCCTGTAATCCCAGCACTTTGGGAGGCCAAGGCAGGCGGATCACGAGGTCAAGAGATCAAGACTATCCTGGCCAACATGGTGAAACCCCATCTCTACTTAAAAAAAAAAAAAAAAAAAAAAAAAATTAGCTTGGCATGGTGGCGCACACCTGTAGTCCCGGCTGAGGCAGGAGCACTGCTTGAACCCAGGAGGCGGAGACTGCAGTGAGCCAAGCTTGCGCCACTGCACTCCAGCCTGGCGCCTGGCGACAGGGCAAGACTGTCTCAAAAACAAAACCCAGAAAAAAAAAACGAGGGACATTAAATAATGATAAAAGGATTAGTCCAACAGGAAAATATAACAATCCTAAATATATAAGTACCTAACACTGGAGCTTCCAAATTTATAAAACAATTACGACTAGACCTAAGAAACAGGCTACACAGCAACACAATAATAATGGGAGACTTCAATACTCCATTGACAGCATTAGACAGGTGATCAAGACAGAAAGTCAACAAAGAAATAATGGATTTAAACTATATCCTGTAACGATAGGACTTAAAAGGTATTTACAGAACATTCTACCCAACAACTATAGAATATACTTTTTTTATTTGAGACCTGTCACCCAAGCTAAAGTGCAGTGGCACAATCTTGGATCACTGCAACCTCTGCCTCTCAAGCTTAGGCAATCCACCCAGCTAAGCCTCCCAAGTAGCTAGGACTATATAAGTGTGCACTACCATGCTCGGCTAGTTTATTTTTTGTAGAGACAAGGTTTTGCCATGTTGCCCAGGATGGTCTCGAACTCCTGAACTAAAGCAATCCACCTGCCTCGGCTTCCCAAAGTGCTGGGATTACTTATCAGCAAGAGTCTCCATGCCTGGCCAGGATATACACTCTTTTCATCAGGATATGGATAGACCAGGATAGACCATTACGATAGGTCATAAAACAAGTTCAATAAATTTTAAAAAATCTCAATTATATCAAGTATCCTAATAGACCACAGTGCAATGAAACTGAAAAGTAACTCCAAAAGGAACCTTCAAAACTATACAAACACAGGGAAATTAAATAATCTGCTCTTGAATGAAGCTTGAGTCAACAATGAAATCAAAATGGAAATTAAAAAATTCCTTGAATTGAACAATAATAGTGACGCAACTTATCAAAACCTCCGGGATACAGCAAAAGCAGTGCTAAGAGGAAAAGTTCATAGCACTAAATGCCTACATTGAATGCCAGGCGTGGTGGCTCACAACTGTAATGTTAGCACTTTAGGAGGCCAAGGCAGATGGATCACCTGAGGTCAGGAGTTTGAGACCAGCCTGGGCAACATGGTAAAATTCATCTCAACTAAAAATACAAAATTTAGCTGGATGTGGTGGCCCACACCTGTAATCTCAGCTTACTTGGAAGGCTGAAGCAGGATAATCACTTGAACCCAGGAAGCAGAGGTTGCGGTGAGCCGAAATAATGCCAATGCACTCCAGCCTGGGCAAGAGAGTAAGACTCCGTCTCAAAAAAAAAAAAAAAGGAAAAAAAAACACAAAAAACAAAAGTCTGAAAGAGCACAAATAGACAATCTAAGGTCACACCTCAAGGAACTAGAGAGCCAAGAAACAACAAACCAAACCCAAACCCAGCAGGAGAAAAGAAATAACAAAGACCAGAGCAGAGCTAAATGAAACAAAAACAACAACAAAAAATTACAAAAGGTAAATGAAACAAGCTGGTTATTTGAAAAGATAAACAAAATTGATAGACCATTAGTGAGACTAACCAAGAAAAAAAGGAAGAGATCTAAATAAGCCCAATTAGAAACAAAACCAAAACTATTACAACTGATATCACAGAAAATACAAAAGATAACTCAAGGCTACTATGAACACCTTTACATGCACAAACTAGAAAATCTACAGGAGAAGATAAACTCCAGGAGATATAGAACCCTCCTAGATTACATAGGAAGTAATAAAAACCCTGAACAGACCAAGAGCAAACAGTGAGATTGAAACAGTAACAAAAAACTGCCAACAAAAAAAGTCTGAGACCAGTTGGATTCACAGCTCAATTCTTTCTGACATTCAAAGAACTGGTGCCAATCTTAACGAAATTATTCCAAGACAGAGAAAGAGGGAATCCTCCCTAAATCATTCTATGAAGCCAGTATCACCCTAAAATCGAAATCAGAAAAGGACATAACAAAAAAATAAATCTACAGACCAATATCTGTGACAAAACAGATGCAAAAATCCTAGCTAGCCGAATCCATCAGCATATGAAAATGATACTCCACCACAATCAAGTGGGTTTCATACTATGGATGCAGGAATGGTTTAACATACACAAGTCAGTAAATGTGGTGCCTCACATAAAAGGAATTTAAAAAATTTAAAAAAACAAATGATTTCAATATAGAAGCAGAAAAAGCATATAACAAAAAAATCCAGCATCCCTTTATGATTAAAACCCTCAGAAAACTGGCATAGAAGGAACATACCTTAACGTAATAAAAGCCATCAAAACCCACAGCCAATAATCTACTGAATGGGGAAAAGCTGAAAGAGACTTTTCCCCTGAGAACTGGAACAAGAAAAGGATGTACACTTTTACCACTTCCATTCAACGTCAAGTGCTGGAAGCCCTAGCCACAGCAATCAGAGAAAAGAAATAAAAGACATCCAAATACGTAAAAGGAAATCAAACTGTTGCTGTTCACCAATGATATGATCGTGTATCTAGAAAACCCTAAAGACTCATCCAAAAACCTTGTAATCTGATAAATTCAGTAAACTTTCAGGATACAAAATCAATGTACAGAAATTAATAGCAATTCTCTACACCAACAATGACGAACTTGAGAAACAAAATCAAGAACTTAACCCCTTTTACAACAGCTACAAAAAAATAAAATACTTAGGAATATATCTAACCAAGGAGGTGAAAGACCTCTACAAGGAAAACTACAAAACACTGCTGAAGGAAATCACTGACACTAACAAATGAAAACACATCCCATGATAATGGATGGGTAGAATATTGTGAAAATTACCATACTGCCAAAAGTAATCTACAGATTCAATGCAATTCCCATCAAAGTACCATCATCAGTCTTCACAGAACCAGAAATACGCAATCCTAAAATTCATATGGAACCAAAAAGAGAGACTACATAGCCAAAGCAAGACTAAGCAAAAAGAACAAATCTGGAGGCATCACATTACCTGACTTTGGATATTACAAGGCTATAGTTACCAAAACAGCATGGTCCTAGAATAAAATAGACACATAGACCAATGTAATAAGAGATCCAGAAATAAAGCCAAATATTCAGCCGGGCACAGTGACTCACGCCAGTAATCTCAGGATTTTGGGAGACCAAGGTGGGCAGATCACTTCAGGTCAGGAGTTCAAGACCAGCTTGACCAACAGGATGAAACCCTGTCTCTACTAAAAATACAAAAATTAACCGAGCATGGTGGCATGCACCTTTAAACCCAGCTACTCGGGAGGCTGAGGCGGGAGAATTGCTTGAGCTCAGGAGGCAGAGGTTGCAGTGAGCCAAGATCATGCCACTGCACTACAGCCTGGGTGACACAGTGAGACTCAGTCTCAAAATAATAATAATAATAATAATAATAAAAACATATAGTGGAGAAAGAACACTCTTTGCAACAAATGCTGCTGGGATAACTGCCAAGCCACATGTAGAAGAATTAACTGGATCCTCATTTCTCACCTTATACAAAAATCAACTCAAGATGGATGAAAGACTTAAATCTAAGACCTGAAACCATGAAAATTCTGGAAGATAACACTGGAAAAGCACTTCCAGACATTGGCTTAGGCAAAGAGTTTATGACCAAAAGCAAATGTAACAAGAACAAAAATAAACAAATGGAATCTAATTAAACTAAAAAGCTACTGCACATAAAAAGAAATAATCAGCAGAATAAACAGACAATCCACAGAATGGGAAAAAAAATATTTGCAAACTATGCATCCGGAATCTACAAGGAACTCAAACAAATCATCAAGAAAATAATAATAATAACCCCATCGACAAGTGGGCAAATGACATGAATAAACATTTCTCAAAAGAAGATATACAACACAATACCACCTTATTTCTGCAAGAATGGCCATAATTTTAAATGGCAAAAAAACAATAGATGTTGGCATGGATGTGGTGAAAGGGGACACTTTTACACTGCTGGTGAGAACAGAAGCTAATACAACCACTATAGAAAACAGTACAGAGATTTCTTAAAAAACTAAAAGTTGTACTACAATTTGATTCAGCAATCCCACTACTGGATAGCTATCCAGAGGACAAAAAGTCATTATATGAAAAAGACACTTGTACACACATTTACAGCATCACAATTTGCAACCGCAAAGATGGAACAAGTCTAAATGCCCTTTAATCAATGAGTGTATAGAGAAAATGTGGTATATATACACAATGGAATACTACTCAAGCTGTAAAAAGGAACAAAATATTGCTTTCACAGAAACCTGGATGGAGTTGAAAACCATTATTCTAAGTGAAGTAATTCAGGAATGGAAAACCAAATATTGTATGTTCTCACTTCCAATTAGGAGCTAAGCTATGAGCAGGTGTAAGAATAATATAGTCTCCTAGACTCTGCAGACTAGGAGAGAAGAGTGGGCAGTAGGTATAAAAGAGTACACACAGGGTATAGTGTACACACTCAGGTGACAGGTGCACCAAAATCTCTGAAATCACCACTACGGAACTTATCTAATGTAACCAAAAATCACCTGTTCCTCAAAAACTATTCAAATTAGAACCCAGCGCAGTGGCTCATGCCTGTAATCCCAGCACTTTGGGAGGTGGACATAGGAGGATCACAACGTCAGGAGTTCAAGATCAGCCTGGCCAAGATGGTGAAACCCTGTCTCTACTAAAAATACAAAAATTAGCAGGGTGTGGTGACAAGCGCCTGTAACCCCAGCTTCTCGAGAGGCTGAGGCAGGAGGTATCGCTTTAACCCAGCGGGGCAAGGTTGCAGTGAGCAGAGGTCACGCCACTGCACTCCAGCCTGGGAGACAGAGTAAGACTCCATCTCAAAAAAAGAAACCCCATCTCTACTAAGAATACAAAAATTAGCCGGGCGTGGTGGCACGTGCCTGTAATCCCAGCTACTCGGGAGGCTGAGGCAGGAGAATCACCTGAACCCAAAGGCAGAGGTTGCAGTAAGCCAAAATGGCACCACTGCAGTCCAGCCTGGGCAACAGAGCAAGATTCCATCTCGGGAAGAAAAAACAAACTATTCAAATTGAAACAAAAAGCAAGGTACACATATT
Organism: Cheracebus regulus; assembly: GCA_963574635.1. Classification (NCBI taxonomy): domain Eukaryota; kingdom Metazoa; phylum Chordata; class Mammalia; order Primates; family Pitheciidae; genus Cheracebus; species Cheracebus regulus. Next base: position 12,082 of record CAUYQU010044781.1, read on the forward strand.
CAGTATAATATTTCAAGAACATAAGAAACTTGGTATATTGAAAAACAACTAATCTGTGTAATTAAACCTTCTCTAAAATTAAGTTTTATTTTTTTAAAGCAAGATACAGACAGTATTTAATTTACTAGACTTTGTGTAAGGAAGAAAGGAAAATGAGACTACATATTTATCTGTTGTGGTTGCATAAGAAAATACTAGAAAACTTCACAAGGAACAAGTAACAATTATACATTAGGGAGGAAGGGGGGAAACAGGAGTAAGAGAGAGAGAAAGAATTCTTACTGTAAATTTTTGTTATAATGTTTTCACTTGTTGATTGCTTTTTCCAAAAAAATTGTTTTTAAAAGTAACTCCACAAGAATTACCTTACTCTCTATGAAACCCAAGGGAAGTTGCTGGCACAGTATTCCTTCCAATAAATGTTGTTTTAACAACTATTAAACTCCTTTATACAGAAACTTTTAATCTCTATGGTATATGCTGCTTTCCATAAATAGAAACCAAAATATTTAATTTTTCGTAAAGATAAACGGAAAAGATTTTTACAGAGACTTTCTCTTTATAAAGATTTCCAAGAATACAAGAAATTTGACAAAAGCGATTTACAACTAAGCTCAAGAGTGTGACCTCAAAACTGAGGGAAAGGAACCAAATGTTGTTTGCTAATGAAAATACTGAAACCCTCAAATGTAAAAAAACATCATCAGACCACAAGGTATTATTAACAAAAACCAACGTGGCTTCCTACCCACTAGCTATTTTCAAGACCCTAACCCCACAGCAACATTTCTCCTGTACTTCAAATAGAAAAAACTGGACCAAATGATCTTTATCTCCATCTACTTTTGAAATTCGATGCATGTACAGGAACATTAAAACAAACGGCTGTTTTTTTTAAAAAAAAATGTGGAGGAGCAAAAATATGCCTATTAGGAAACACATCAGCTTGACTTTTTTTTTTTTTTTTTTTTGAGATGGCATCTCACTCTATCGCCCAGACTGGAGTGCAGTGGTACGATCTCAGCTCACTGTAACTTCCACCTCCCAGGTTCAAGTGATTCTCCTGCCTCAGACTCCCGAGTAGCTGGGACCATGCCTGGCTAACTTTTTATATTTTTAGTAAAGACAGGTTTTACCGTGTTAGCCAAGATGGTTTAGATCTCCTGACCTCATGATCCACCCACCTGGACTTCCCAAGGTGCTGGAATTACAGGGGTGAGCCACCGCACCCGGCTTAAACTGACATTTAAAATAAAAAAATAGCCAGTGCCTGTAATCCCAGCACTTTAGGAGGCCAAGGCAAAACAATCATCTGAGGTCAGGAGTTCAAGACCAGCCTGTCCAACATGGTGAAACCCCATCTCTACTAAAAGTACAAAAATTAGCTAGGTGTGGTGGCACATGCCTGTATTCCCAACTACTAGGGAGGCTGAGGCAGGAAAACTGCTTGAACTGGGAGGTGGAGGTTACAGGGAGCCAAAATGGCAGCACTGCACTGTAGTCTGGGCGACAGAGTGAGACTCCATCTCAAAAATAAATAAATGAATGAATCAATCAAACAATGAATAAAAGAAAAAACTTATATACATACATCCTTACCTTGAAAGGTTTGTCTCCACTGTGTGTCAGCATATGCCTTTGTAACCAGCTTTGACTGGTTGATGGAGTATTATATACTTTACAACCTTTCCATAAGCAAACAAATACCTGTTAAGAAAAACAAAGCCATATTAATTTCATGACTTTTCTCAAGAAGAGTTTGATTCCTCATACATTCAAATTAACATGTTACAAGTCTTCAGCTAACAAGAGCTACTGAATGTATGACCCAATCAAAATGCTTTTTGATAAACTGTCAAAACATCCTAGTATGAGACTCCCTTAACACTGCAGCCCACACCTTCAATAAAGAATTACCACACTGATCACAGAATACCATTCAGAAGGAAATGTATATAATATTAGCAATATATCCCTAGGAACTGGGACCATGGGCCAATATTTACATTTCTGTATTTACTGCACAAAAGAACATTAATTTTAAATAGCAGGAAAATATCAAGGCATAAAAAAAATAGTGAAATCAATAAATGTTAATTAGAAGATACTATTTTCAACTTCAAAGAATGAATGAGAATTTTCAAACTACAATTTTGTACTGGCTATGTCCTGGTCTCACATGCATACTAACAATATTTGTTCCTATACTGTTCTAATCACGAAAAATTGTTTTTATCTAGATTATGACAGAGACATAGTCAAGACCCTGCCTCAAACAGAAATTCTGTTATGAAACAAATTGAATATAAAATATTAAATATAGTAATAAAAGCAACAGATATAAGCTACCCTACTGTCATAACAGAACCACATTCTAGGTTCAGGGTACTAAATATAACTAGGTTTGGAAAGCACCAAGACTAGCAATGTACTCTTTTATCATCTTCCTACCAGTGACATGTCAATTTCCTAACTAATATTTCCATCACACCGAACAATGAAAACTGCTTCCCAACATCACAAACAGAAGGGTCTACCACAATCATTATCTTGAAGGAACCATTTAAACGTTCTGTTCTTTCCTAAGAACAATTATAGAGTCAAGATTGTAATATACTACATACATATAGAACCCAAGAAAGGTATACAAGGAATTGAAGAACCTTTCTTCAGCCAGTCTAAAATTTTTTAAAAGACTAGAAAAACTGACAGTCTATAAACAAATAACTGAGGTCAATTTTTACTCAAAAACAATACCACCTTATGTCAAATGGGTATAACAAGGCAATATCACCACTGCCATTTGACCAGACTGTTTAGAAGTTACTGCAGAAGTTATCCTGACTCTATGACAGATTTGCTAGTATTAGATAAAGTCATAAATTTCCTCTTTCATACTCAAAATTCCCTACCCTAGAACATGCTTATAAACTAATGCTCTAGGTTCTCAGAGTTAAAAGTAACTTTTAAAAAAAAATCTAGGAGCAGAAAAGAAATATAAAGCAATACTTATATGCACCCAATGCAGTGGCTCACACTGGTAATTCCATCACTTTGGGAAGCCAAGGTGGGTGGATGGCTTGGGTCAGGAGTTCGAGACCAGCCTGGATGACACACCAATATCCTGCCTGGTTTTTGTTATAAAAGTAACAAAAAAAAAAAAAATTGGCTGGGCATAATGGCGGACATACCCATAGTCCTAACTACTCGGGTGGGGAATGAGGCAGGATGATTGAGCCCAAGAGATGGAGGCCACAGTGAGCCACGATGGCACTACTGCACTCCAGTGTAGGTGACAAGAGACCTTCTCTCAAAAAAAAAAATGTTATAGAAATTAATTCAGTATTGTTTGATAATCACACGCAGATAAGGTTACCAATTTTTGAAATTGAAACTACTAGACTCGCCAGGCACAGCGGCTCACATCTCTAACCCCAGCACTTTGGAAGGCCAAGGCAGGACTGCTTGAGCCCAGGAGTTCAAAGCCATCCTGGGCAACATGCCATAACCCTGTCTATACAAAAATATGCAAAAATTAGCCAGGCATGGTGGTGCCCACCTGCAGTCCCAGCTACTAAAGAGACTAAGGTGAGAGAATTCCTCCCACCAGAGAGGGCAAGGCAGCAGTGAAGTGTGATCACGCCACTGCACTCTAGCCTGGACACTGAGAGACAGATCCTGTCTCAAAAAAACAAAATAAAACAAAACAACAACTACTACTAGGCTCAAAGTCTTATTTTTCAATCCAAGTAATAAATAGGAATCAAGGGTTGGTTTAAAATTCTCTCACATATCATACTATTAGTTTGGTGCACAAGTAATCACTGTTTTTGCCATTACTTTTAATGCACTAACCTAATAGGTAAACAAATGCCTTAAGGTATTTGGGAACAATATCAATACTACTGCTCTAATAACTTTTGTGACAGAAGGATTCTCCTTCATGTTAAAAAGATTCTTAAGTGACCCCCTACTCTGAATTACTCTTAAAGAAAAGATAGGCTTTAGTTCTTTCGAAATAAGCACTGCCTCTCCATAACATTACTCAACCATTAAATTTGGCAGAAATAACAGTATCTGGCTTCTAAATTTTTTTTTCTATGAGCAAACATGCAATAATGGCAGACTCTGAAATTACATGGGAGTAAATTAATTACTCCTACTACTTAATTAGTGAGAAAGTATGGTCTACATGGAATAATGTCTAGTAACACAATTAAGGCAACACATTCAAAGAAAAACCAAAATCTTCAACCTGGTAAAATTTATAGCAAATGAAGTAGGCATAAACAATCAAGGTTAACTGTGTTTAGCAATACTGGGGTGAGATGTTTAGAAAGATGCACAAAACGCCAGGCACAGTGGCTCACGCCTGTAATCCCAGCACTTTGGGAGGCCAAGGTCGGTGGATCATTTGAGGTCAGGAATTCAAGACTGGCCTGACCAACATGGTGAAATCCCATCTCCACTAAAAATACAAAATTAGCCAAGCAGGTTGGCACACGCCTGTAATCCCAGCTACTCAGGAGGCTGAGGCAGGAGAATCACTTAAATCCGGGAGGCAGAGGCTGCAGTGAGCTGAGACTGCACCACTGCACTCCAGACTGGCGGACAGAAGCAAGAGTTCGTTTAAAAAAAAAAAAAGAAAACACGCAAAGCTGTTCAAGGCTCTATTTCCTTTCCTAACCTGTATTAGGAAGACCTTTTGATGAAAATACTCCCAAATCTGACAAAAGGGTCTTCTTCAAATCTGAGACGTTTTAGATGTACAATATATAAAAAACATTTTTGTACTATTTTTAGAAACCCTCCCACTGTTACAGTTAACCCTGAAAAATCATATACCATATGATTTTTCATATACCAAAAATCATATACCAAATTTGGAAGGATTATGTTCAAGAATATAATTTGCCATGGATCTATTTTAAAATAAATTAAGATCTGGCTATTCTAACAGAATAAGACACAGAGGTCCAAAGTCCAGTCTCTCATGATACAGCAAGTTATGTTGTATTGATATTACAGAAACAGAAAATAACCTGCTGGGCACAGTGATTTGTGCCTAGAATACCAGCTACTCAGGAGGCTGAGACAAGGTGATGGCTAGAAGACAGGAGTTTCAGACCAGTATGGGCAACAGAGCAAGATCCCAACTCTAAAAATGTTTAAATTAGCCAGATGTGGTGATGCATGCCTATAATCCCACTACTATAATGAGATAGGAGGACCCACAGGCTGGGTGCAGTGGCTCATGCCTGTAATCCCAGCACTCTAAGAGGCAGAGGTGAGCTGATCACTTGAGGTCAGGATTTCAAGACCAGCCTGCCCAACATGGCGAAACCCCACCTCTACTAAAAATACAAACTTAGCCAGATGTGATGACACTTGCCTGTAATCCCAGCTACTTGGGAGGCCAAGGGAGGAGGATTGCTTGAACCTGGGAGGTGGAGGTTACACTGAGCCGAGATCATGTCACTATATACACACCAGCCTCGGTGACAGAACAAGACTCCATCTCAAAAAACATACACACTTTTATGGACTGCCAAAGAAATCTTCAAACTTACAAGGGCCTTACATGTAAGGTGCAGATGTCTAAAATTTCAATGTTACAGGGAGGTTTGGGCTTTCTGTTGAGAACTCTAGAAAGTACTTAGTTTCTGTCAGAATAGGTTTTACCTTCAGGAATCTTCTCTTAAATGCCCAAAATGAATAAGGATGTTACAAACCTGGGAGTCAAGGGTTGTCTGAGTCTCCTTCATTTTGGTCAATATTCTTAAACCAGTTTATGAACCAGTGTATTCTTGTACCAGTGTATGTACCTCAATGTATTTGAATGGTCTATACTTAAAATGGCTTGTATAATATAGATAAATGCACAAACACCTGTGCACCTAAAGTGCCCAAATAAATCCATGAAATCTTTCTGTAAATAAAAAATCCACTGCAAAAAAATGCAATGTTAACCTGTCAGACTAAGTATGCACAAGAAAATTCAGTTATTACCAGTAAATTAAAATTAGCCAAATATATTCTAAATGCAGAGCAAGTTAACAGTATAATCTACATGCCAAAATAGAGGCCTAATTATATCGAGTAACTGATCTTGTTTTCAGTAAAATGACACAAAAAGAAAAGAGAGGCACCATCTAAAGTCAGGAAGGGCAGCTGAGTGTGATGGTACATTCCTGGAATCCCACCACCTCAAGAAGCTGAGGTGAGAGCACTACTTGAGCCCAGGAGTTGAATACCAGCTTGGACAACATAGTAAGACTCTGTCTCATTTAAAAAAAAAAAAAGAAACACAAGTCAGGCAGAGGAGTTGTTGGATGGATGATTCCATGGTACCATCAAGACCAATTTTTTTTTTTTTTTTTTTAAAGACAGCGTTTTGCTCTGTCATCCAGGCTGGAATGCAGTGGCACAATCATAGTTCACTGGAACCTTGACCTTCTGAGTGTTATAGTTAACTGGACTCATTCAAGTCTTCCAATAATAACCTATCATATTTTTCCCTTGCCCAAAATCTCCTCCCTTTGCCCTCAACAAAAAACACACCAAAGAATACATGCAAAAGTAAACCTGAAATGACCACAGAAAATAAATCGTGTATCAAGAAACCTAAACAGCTTTCTTTCCAGAAATTTTATTTATGTGAGAAATAGCTAAGAAAGAAAAAACACTAATATATTTTACATTGAGCCTCTAAAGTCCTACAAGTTCCCCACCTTCCAAGACTTACGTGTATATTAAGAGGACACTGGGATTTGAAATTGGATTAGTAAGGTAACTCAGAGGCTAATCTTCAGAAACCAGTCACACATAGATGTATGGACCTAGGCTGGGCACAGTGGTTCATGCCCTGTAAATCCCAGCACTTTGGGAGGCCAAGGTAGGCGGATCATCTGAGGTCAGGGGTTCGAGACCAGACTTGACAACATGGTGAAACCCGGTCTCTACTAAAAATACAGTACAAAAATTAGCCAGGCATGATGGTACACGCCTGTAGTCCCAGCTATTTAGGAGGCTGATGCAGGAGAACCACTTGAACCTGGGAGGTGGAGGCTGCAGTAAGCTGAGCTTCCATCACTGCACTCCAGCCTGGGTAACATTAAGACTGTCTCAAAAAAAAAAAAAAAGAGTGTGGACCTAATAACACAATTCTATCATATTTAACACTAAGAGATTCTCTTTTTGCCTGTCTTGTTTTTATTTTTGAAATTGTAGGAAGCACTCTCATGATTTCTTGTTAAAAAAGGTATACTTGTCTGGGCACAGTGGCTCACGCCTGTAATCCTAGTACTTTGGGAGGCCGAGGCAAGACCAGCATCGGCAACACAGTGACACCCACATCTCTATTTAAGAAAAAAAAGTATATTCATAATTTTGTGTTTAAATGATTAGTTTAATTTTAATGTAGAAATCAGACCAGGAAAATCTAAACTCAGCCTCCAAAGAAGTTCACATGAACACAGCAACATAAACAGCTAAAAAGGGGAAAAAAACGATGCTAAGTGGTTATATAATGGTTTTGTTTTTTTCCCAGGGTAAAGATTATAGCAGTATGAGAAAAAGAACAGAAATTAATATAGTTTAGATCTTGCTAACTTACTGCTCCAGTAAAATTGTCATCTTTCAATAATCAGAAGCATAAAATCTTCTAGGGTTACCAATTTTTTCCTCATCTGTTTCTGTTCCATGATGACACTTTAACACTTAAGAGAGAAAGAAGAAATAAGAAATCTAAAAAATAATTAAACCAATAAAATCAGGTGTTTTCTACTTATATTAGATACCTACAACAGTCAAATACACAGAGACAGAAAGTAGAACTGTGGTTACCAGGAACTAGCGGGAGCAGAGAGTAAGTTTGTTTAATGGGTACAGATTTCACTTTGGGATGATAATTTACAAGTTCTGGAGACAGAGAATGGGTGACAATTACACAATAAGGTGAATGTACTTAACGCCCCCAAACTGTACATTAAAAACGTTTTTGGTTTTTGTTTTTGTTGTCGTCGTTGTTTTTGAAACAGAGTCTCATTCTGTCACCCAGGCTGGAGTACAGTGGCACGATCTCACAGCAACCTCAACCGTCTGGGCTCAAGCAATCCTCCCGCCTCAGCTCCTCAAGGCGCTGAGACCACAGGCATGCGCCACTTCACCCAGCTAATTTTTGTAAAGACAGGGTTTTGTTATGCTGCCCAGGCTGGCCTCGAACTCCTGAGCTCAGGCGATCTACCTACCTCAGCTTTCCAAAGTACTGGCATTACAGGTGTAAGCCACTGTGCCCAGCAAAAAAAAAAAAAAAAAAAAAAAAAAATTTTTTAAAGCTCATTTCAAAGAAAAAATCTGATGTTTCAACCAACAACTACTCTTCAAAACACAAAAGCTGCTGGGCACAGTGGCTCATGCCTGTAATCCCAACACTTTGGGAGGCTGAAGAGGACAGATCACTTGACGTCAAGAGTTCGAGACCAGCCTGGCCAAAATGGTGAAACCCCGTCCCTATTAAAATTACAAAACTTAGCTGGGCGTGGTGGTGTGCACTTGTAATCCCAGCTATTCAACAGGCTGAAGGAGGAGAATCACTTGAACCCAGGAGTCAGAGGTTGCAGCAAGCCAAGATTACGCCACTGCACTCCAGCCTGGGCAACAGAGTGAGACTGTCTCAAAACACCACCACCACCACCACCACCACCACCACAAAGTCAACCTCAAAGCATAAAATCAGATCGAATTTTGTCTTTTATAGTAGTACAAAGTTTTCAAATTCTCATTCACATTTTATCACTCAGAAAACATAGTCTATTGTCATCTTAGGACTTTCAGAGGCCAAGTGGGCAGATGGACTGAGTCCATGAGTTGGAGATCAGCCTAGGCAACATGGTGAAATCCCATCTCTACCAAAAACAAAACAAAACAAAACAAAAAAACCATAGTCTATGTCAAGGACTGGTATGTAGAAAACAACTGGGATGCATTTTCTCCATTCTTTGAACCATTACATTTATAGTTTAGCAAATAATGTCCTTCAAAGATTAGGACTCCTATCTTTGGTCAAAATAGCATTATTCTTAAAATCAGCTAGAGAATCTTATTATTGGTAACCAAGCGGTATTTTGAATAAGGGTTCAAGAAATGACATGGAAGATTTTTCATTTCAATATTACACTTACGGGAAAAATATCAAGATTTCATGTCTAGTTCTATAATATCACTAAGATACAAGTATATAGTCACAGTGATTACATATTTAATTATTTTAAAAATCAGTGCTGGGAGGCCCAGCAGTCAGGGTGGATCACTGAGGTCAGGAGTTTGAGACCAGCCCGGCCAACATGGTGAAACGCTGTCTCTATAAAAAATACAAAAAAATTAGCCAGATGTAGTGACTCATGTCTATAATCCCAACTACTCAAAAGGCTGAGGCAAGAGAATTGCCTGAACCTGGGAGGCAGAGGTTGCAGTGAGCCGAGAACACACCATCACACTCCAGCCTGCACAACAAGAACAAAACTCTGTCTCATAAATAAATAAATAAAATTAAATAAAAATCAGTTTGTAGCTGCATTTTTTCTACAAATCTGTAAAGAGGTGTAATTCTCAACAGGTTGTATGTCAATTCATCTTGCAGGATTCCAAGACTCAGAAATATGAAATTCCCCTCTCCCACATCTACTAAGAGAACCCCAGTGATCTTCCAAATAGCCAGTGATTCTAAACACGATTGCTAAGTCAAGTGACAAAAAAGCATCATGCTATGATGCTCAAAAATGGTATATACCAAGTGACATCAAGCACTGGCTCACAAAAGGCTCATCTACAAAAGCTAGAAAACCAACTTGCTAAGATACTTCACACTAAGTATCTGACGTATGGCTTGGGGGAGAAGCCTGGGTTACCAAAACAGCCTAACCACTGAGCCGAGTTTTACACTGAAAATGCCGTACGATGGACACAGTTCATTAACAGATCATATGTTAAGTATAACATTTTACTGGTTACTCAGACATCATACATATTAACTCTAACAGGAAGATAAATGTACAAGTGTTTACTCATCAAGTTTGAATAATCAAAGACTACTGACACATTAAATTGTGACAGGGATGAGTATGTCTTAAAAGAAATTTCAGCAAGGCACAGTGACTTGCACCTGTAATCCCAGCACTTTGGGAGGCTGAGGTGGGCGGATCACCTGAGGTCAGGAGTTCAAGACCAGCTGACCAACATGGCAAAACCCTGTCTCTACTAAAAATATAAAAATTAGCCAGGCATGGTGGCAAGTGCCTGTAGTCCCAGCTACTTGGGAGGCTGAGGCAGGACAATCACTTGAATTCAGAAGGCAGAGGCTGCAGTGAGCCAAGATCACACCACTGCAATCCAGCCCGGGGAACAGAGCGAGACTCTATCTCAAAAAAAGTAAAATAAAATTCAAGTATGACACCACTAGTTAAAATGTTAGAAATGTTGGCTTGACTAGATGTTTTTTAAAAAAAAAAAAAAAAAAAAGATCAATACTATACTCTAAAAAATATCAATAGAACCTTGGAAACAGTTACCCACTAACTTAAACCATGATGATTTTTACCATATTAGTTATCTGTTCAATAGTGATGACAAGCTGATAGGAGATGTGTGGCCTAATATTAATAAATTACCAGTCCTGTGACATGAATTTTGAAAAATGCATTCAACAAAAATCTAGGTAAAGTTGAAACAATGTGTAAATTAACATTTTGGTGCATTACTTTTGACTTACCCAATTTGCTTAGCTCTTTTCTCATTACCCAATAGAAGTTACATGAACTAACACAATTCAATGTATTCCTGAAAGGACATAGGTCAATACTGACTAATCAGAACTTTCTATCTAAAGCAGCTCTGACAAGACCTGGGAAAGATGATCAATTCTCACTCACAAATAATGAGTTCAGGTTGTCATTTAATAGAACTGCTTATACTAATCCTGGTACCAATAGTCTCCCCGTTAATTTAAGCATCAAGAATAATTTAGGATCCTCTAACAAAAGAAAACCAAGACAGTGCTAATTCTAAATGTTCTCAACTCAAAACATCAGAACTTTGGAATACACTGTATTCACTTCTAATACTGTCACCTAATATATGTTCAAAAGTCCAATTTCTTTAAAATAACATACCTAAAAGCAAAATAAAATCCAACACATATCCTATTTTTATTTGATTCTATCAAGTATATGGAAAATAATTATTAAATATTCACTTGAAAAAATAAAGCCTGTATAAAAATAATCCCAAATTATTTTCATCAAAAAAGCCTAACTAGCAATTATAAATTAATAAAACTAATGAAAACAGGGAATGAAAAAAAGAAATGATAAAACCAACCCCTCCTCGCTGACCATCTACATGTATGGAACGGATGTGATCTGCCAGATCTGGGCTAGAGTTGAAGCAAGCCTGGCACTGGTCCCAACAACAATTATAGGCAATATTTTTGCTTGAAGAAGTAGTGCTTCCTTGTCCATTCATCATTGCTGGAGTTGAACGCCCACTGGAAATTGTGCTGTCTACATCCATTATAGTACTGCTTATGCTACAAAAGAAGAGAAAAGGCTGTGTTATTCCTAGAAATTCACTAACATGAATATGATCTTATAAATATTTAATTAAGATTACCACCTGACATTCTGCTTCAAGCGAACAAAGCATAGTCACCATATTCCCCATTAGAAAACAACAATGCTTTGAAATTAATTAGTCGGCAATGAAGTACAAATCAAGACAGAAACACGACAGTACCTCAAAATCAGATATGGAATAATTTAAGCAAACTTTTGGCAGGCATGAACTCAATACTATATCCTACAGAAAACAAACCACACCTACACCCACACACCCACACACCCCCACACACAGCTTATCACATCTCATCCTTTCCACAGTTCAAAGAAGCGTGAGAAAGTAAGATTTTCCAGCTGTAAATAATTTACAATCAAAGCATTATCTTTATGGCTCTGCAAATCACTTGTTGACCTCATCTTTTCATTAATCTGAAAATACTACTGTTGCCACATCCTACTTCTTTACATGTCAAAGAATTTGGGAAATTTTGCAGTATTTTCCCTGCTAAATAAAAAAGCAGAAGAGAGAAAACTGGTCTCTGATTTTTCTACAGTACAAATAAAAAATATTCTCCTGGACCTGATTTTTTTTTTTTAACTTAACTCTAGCCATCAAAAAAGGACTGAAAATGCCAATCAATCCCTTTTACTTTTTATTTACTAAAGTATTACATATGGCCAGGCATGGTGGCTCACGCCTGTAATCTCAGCACTTTGGGAGGCCGAGGTGGGTGAATTACCTGAGGCCAGGAGTTCGATACCAGCCTGGTCAACATGGTGAAACCCCATCTCTACTAAAAATACAAAAAATTAGCTGGACATGGTGGTGGGCACCTGTAATCCCAGCTACTCGGGAGGCTTGAGGCACGAGAATCTCTTGAACCCGGGAGGCGGAGGTTGCAGTGAGTCCAAATCTCTTCACAGCACTCCAGCCTGATCAACAACAGTGAAACTCTGTCTCAAAAATAAACTATTAGAGAGTAGTAACTCTTTTATTTACTGAAAAAGGTATATATCAATAGGCAAAATACTCAAAAATTCACATTTTAATAAAATGTACCACATTTCTGCCTTCATTTTAAAAGCAATTCACTTATTTTCTTTTTCCAAAATCTACTCAGTAATAAATTACATGAAAGTCTCTTCAATCTTAAGGGTCAAGAGGAAGAATATTTTCAGACTAAATCTAAGAAAAGTTGCGTATCTGCTTGCAATTTAAGAAATACCACAAGTCAAATTGTGAAAATTATATTAACTTTAAAGAGGCATGATTCCCTCCCCTCAAGTTTTTATTATGGAAAATTTCAAAGACACGAAGTATAACTAAAACTGAATTCAATTAACACTTTGCCCTATTTGCTATCTGTAATCTGTTTTTCTGAATCATTTGAAAGTTGCAGGCATCATGACACTCAACCACAATTATTACAGCATATACCTTCTTTCAAAAAAAAAGAACATTCAGGCCACGCCTGGTGGCACACACCTATAATCCCAGCACTTTGGGAGGCTGAGGGAGGTGGATCACAAGGTCAGGAGTTCAAGACCAACCTGGCCAAAATGGTGAAACCCATCTCTAATAAAAATACAAAAATTAGCTGGGCATGGTGGCGGGCGCCTGTAATCCCAGCTACTTGGGAGGCTGAGGCAGAGAACTGCTTGAACCCAGGAAGGGGAGGCTGCAGTGAGCCAAGATCACACCACTGCACTCCAGCCTGGGCAACAGAACAAGACTCCATCTCAGAAAACAACAACAACAACAACAACAACAACAATAACAACAACAACAAAAATTCACCTATATACCAATACAACCTATTTGCTCCCACCTGAGAAAATTTACATGAATTTTGTTAGTTTATTAAGTAAGCTTTACAATGATCTGTGTCTAACATCAAATATACCCATTCTGTGGGGTGGAGGGATGTTAAGACACAGTCTTCACTCTGTAGCCACGCCAATAGTGCAGTGGTGCTATCATGACTCCATTGCAGCCTTGACTTGCCAGGCTCAAGTGATCCTCCCACCTCAGCCTCCTGAGTAGCTGGGCCTACAGGCATGCACCACTACGGCCTACTAAATTTTTTAAATTTTTGCAGAGATGAGGTTTCTTTATGTTGCCCAGGCTGGTCTCCAACTCCTGGGCTCAGGAAATCCTCCTGCCTTGGCCTCCCAAAGTACTGGGACTACAGGCATGAGCCACTGCACCCAGCTATGTTTTTACTTTTTGTAGAGGCAGAGTCTTGTTTTGTTGCCCACGCTAGAAACATACCCATTTTTAAAAGCAAAGATACTTTTGTAGGATGCTTCAGACATGAAAAAAGTCTGAGGCTTTCCTTTAAAAGATATTCTAGTATTTAAGCTCATCTGACTACCTACCTAGCTAGTTAAATGCAGTAAATAAATATTTACCTGTCTAGTCAATATAGATTCTAAATTGCAACTCCATGGCTTCATTCTAAAACTCTGTAATCTCTATAAAATTCTCAAATGTAAAATCAGCTCTTGAATATCTGAATATACACATATTGTTTGTTGTTGCAGGAATAAACTGGGTATGGTGGCTTTTCTATACTGAAATACAAATTTTATTTAAACTCCAGAAATTTCAAGTTTCAAGAGGCCCTTAGTTCTGACATGGTTACCTATTTTCCCTATTACTTGCTTTATATATTTTTAAGCATTCAACTCTAAGCACATACTTACATAAACCATACTAATTTAACTCCAAGGCAAATACTAATAATTCTAAGTGAACAACTAATCATATCCAATTTATAAACAATCTCAGGAAAAGTAAAAAAAAAACTCAATGAACTATCGTGGTACAATCTCCAAGGTATAGTTAAGTAAAACACACACAAGTACAGGGTAGTAATGTTCCAATTTGCATACCTAAGTGAAGGAGGGAGACAGAGATATAGCTAGTCTCCAAGGCCACAGAAAGATATACAAAACTCAGCTAAATGTTTGGGGGGACGGAAGAGTGAGAGAGAAACTTATCTTTCACTGTATACCCTTTTATACCATTTTAACCATGTTGCACTTGTACTGCTTTGATTAAAAAGTCCAAAATCGGCCGGGCGTAGTGGCTCACGCCTGTAATCCAAGCACTTTGGAGGCCAAGGTAGGCGGATCACCTGAGGTCAGGAGTTCAAGACCACCCTGACCAACATGGTGAAACCCTATAAAAAATTTAAAAAAAAAAAAAAAGTCCAAAATCAGTTGAAAACCAAATCAATGCCTCTGTTGGTAAGACCAAAAAAAAAAAAAAAAGAAAACCAAATCAATTTTTTTTAACTGGATAAAGTGAGGTTAAGAGAGACTTATATACCTGTGAAACATCATTATGGAATCTATCTACGTAGTACTTAATGTACTTTTTTTGCTCATTATTTTTACCAAAGAAAGGGAACCATACAAAGAAGTCCAAAATCTGAGAAGAGAAAGCATTGCTGAGTCAGTCTATGTGTGAAACTTGAAACACTACTTCATGTGGATATAGCTCCTCATAAAGACAGCATAATGTGTTAAGACCATGAGCTTTGCCTACCACTGGGGACTAAGCTGTGAATACAATGGCAGAGAAGGTTAAAGGTAGGTCCCCAGGACATTCAAGACACCCTACACAGAGTGTCTGCCAAGCTGAACAGGGTCCACTGAAGTTCTGCTTCACTGCCCCTCTTAGGCTCCTCCAACTTCTAGGAAGTATCCAATCCTAAGCCACCATGCTCCCTTTTGGCCCCAGACCCACGCTGCCATCAGTGGTCTTCTCCATTCTCACAACTAATGAAGGCAACAGTCCTGATACAACAGCAGAGGACAGAAAACAAATGACAGGTAACCTCTGATTTTGACAGGCACTGAGCTAGACAGGGATTTCACAAAGTAGTGCTCTTCCTCCTATAATACGTTATGTAACGAGACAACCCACCTAAACTTATATTTCTAGAACCATACATATGCTAAAATTTTTTCACACAGTTAACTATCCTTTTCAATGAACATTTACTGATTCCATGAAACGTGAAGACCTATACAGCCTGATATCTGGAAGAATGTCTAAGCCAGACAATACACTCACACTATGCAGATAGCTTAGATAATCTAAAGCAGTATTCCTCAAACTTTCATGTGCACATAAATCAAACAGCCCTTATTATTAATTGCAGATTCTGATTCAGTAGGTTTAGGGTAGGCCCTTAGATAAAGCATTTCTAACAAGTGTCTGCTTGAAGCTGCTGTGACATTTTGAGAATTAAGACTCTTAAGGATCTCTTTGACTAGTATTATTAGCCAGCTGAAACTAACCAGACCATCTAAGAAATTGTTTCATATGGTAAACCAAAGCACACATCACACACAGAGCCTGTGCAACAGAAAATTTTTAAGTTTAAAAAACACCTACACACACGTTGTTAGAGATGCCAAAAAATATTTAGGGAGCAAGCTGAGGTATTTTCAACATCAACAACACTCTCCTTTTCACCTTTTCCATGGGCTTTGTTTAGAAACTATCTGGCAGACCAGAGTTTTCCTCCCAACAGCTAGAGCAACCAACTGTATGATTTAATAAAAATGGTTTCCTTTGGAAAGTCGAAGCCCATCTCACTCATATAGCCAGAAAAGCCCCATCTTTGAGACTCAAATTACTTCCAGGCAAATATCTGTTTGGTGGACCTGACCAGGACCAACAGGATTGCCAGTATTGAGAAAGTTCTAAAGATCAGTTTGCTAAATGACAAGGTGCATGAGCATACAAAGCAATACATGGATGCTTATGTTATCATGACTGAAGGACAAAACTATGGTCTTAAAGTAACTGAGAAGTTCACTAATATGGTTTCTGATACACACTGCAAATAATCTTTAAGAAACTACCACTTGCCAAGTGTTGTCTTAGTACCAAATAGCAACATAATTATCTTAAAAGGCTATTGAAATATGGCTTCTGACAGATGCAGTGGCTCATGCCTACAATCCCAGCAACTTGGGAGGCTGGGGCGGGATCTCTAGAGGCTGGGAGTTCAAGAGCAACCTGGGCAACATAGCAAGACCCTGTCTCCACCAAAAAAAAAAAAAAAAAAAAAAGCCAGGCACAGTGGCTCACGCTTGTAATCCCAGCACTTGGGGAGGCTGAGGCAGGTGGATCACTTGAGGCCAGCAGTTCGAGACCAGCATGGCCAACATGGTGAAACCCTGTCTCCACTAAAAATACAAAAAAAAAAAAATTAGCCTGGCATGGTGGCGGGCACCTATAATAAGCAGCTACTCGAGAGGATGGGGCAGGAGAATCACTTGAACCTGAGAGGCAGAGGTTGCAGTGAGCAGCGATCACACCATTGCACTCCAGCCCAGGCAACAAGAGCGAGACTCCATCTCAAGAAAAAAAAAACTAGTTCGGCATGTTGGCACGTGCCTGTAATCCCAGGTACTCAAGAGGCTAAGGTACAAGGATTGCAAGAAGTCCAAGGCTGCAGTGAGCTATGACTGTGCCACTGCACTCCAGCCTGTGTGACAGAGCGAAATTCTATCTCAAAAAAAAGACTCCAAAATCTGAGCACCACCAAAGCTTGAGCACTTTCCTAAAACAGATCAAAAAGAATATGTTTCTAAATGGGAATACTTTTATTTATTTTATTCTGAGGTTAACAGATGAATTTGAAATTTAGTATGAGGTAAAATGGAACGGGCAAACCTTATCAGCAGTCTTCTTTTCCGTTCTGTGAGGAAATTCATTTGTGTTATAGATCTTCCTTGGTAACTCTGGGTTATTCTCTTCTCCCCGTATCTTTAGTGAGGTCTAGCCTACCAAAATGTCTAACTTTATTTCTTTAAGTATATTTGCTGCCAAAGCAAGCACTGAAATGTCTAACTTTAAAGGAACGTAGAGGACAGGGACTTGAAGGATTGAGAGTGTATAACCTGAAATCAAGTATAATTTACTGACATTCAAAAAAACTAAAATGTACAAATTTGAGAATGTTCTATAAATACATCACTGAGTAAAAAGGCTACGGCTCTGCTGCACTGGTGTTTTCACCACCCTAATTTAAGCCTTCACATCTCCATTCACATAAAATCATGCCTGCAAATCATACACCTTATACGTTAATCAATTAAGAGCCTTCCCCTACAATTACTTTCTGAATGCTCCCTTCACTTACAGGACTAGCCAAGTGTGTGCGTGTGGTAACAATTAAAAGTAGACATAAGGCCGGGCGGGCAGTGGCTCACACTTGTAATCTTAGCATTTTGGGAGGCCAAGGCAGGCAGATCACAAGGTCAGGAGATCGAGACCATCCTGGCCTACATGGTGAAACTTGGTCTGTACTAAAAAACACAAAAATTAGTTGGGCGTAGAAGCACATGCCTGGCTACTCGGGAGGCTGAGGCAGAAGTAACGCCTGAACCCAGGAAGCAGAAGTTGCAGTGAGCCGAGATCATGCCACTGCACTCCAGCCTGGCAACAGAACAAGACTTCGTCTCAAAAAAAAGTTGACATAAACAGTATTAGAGCTTCTGTACTTTAAGTGTGAGGTTCTGGTCACTTTTGCATTTGTGACAGAGAGTGAAAACAATTAAGGTCATTAAGCAATGTTGTCTTCCAAATAAAATGTGCTTACTACTAATCCCTGTCGCTAAATGAGTAGAACTAACGTGGTCAGGCGCAGTTTCTTGCAACTGTTAATCTCAGCACTTGGGAAGGCAGAGGTGCTGAATGGCTTGAGCTCAGGAGTTGGAGATCAACCAGGCAACATGGTGAGACCCTGTCTCTATTTTTAAAAAAGAAAGAACTAAGGTACACATGGAGACTGCAAAATAAACTGCCCGTATCTGCAAATCAGATTTGCAGGACCAAGGAGTCAAACAGTAAAGATATAAATTGGGGGCCAGGCACAATAAATCAAGCCTGTAATCCCAGCACTTTGGGAAGCCAAGGCAGAGCCTACAATGAGGTATGATCCCGGCCCCCCCTACTCCAGCCCGGGTGACAGACCAAGATTCTGTCTCAAAAAAATAAAGAGAGAAACTGGATGCTAAAACTGACATAAACACGTATCATCCACAAACACCCATGAGACATAAGGAGACAAAAATTCTACCAGTCTAAGGAACATTTAACAAAGGATAAGAATTAGCATTATGAACTTAGTTTTTTTTTTTTTTTTTAAATAGGGATAGATGGGGGTTTCATCATGTTGGTCAGGCTGGTCTTGAACTCCTGACCTCAAGTGATCCACCCACCTTGGCCTCCCAAAATGCTGGGATTACAAGCCTAAGCCACCTTACCTGGCTTAGTTTAACTTTATAATTGACAAAAGCTATGTTTAGAAATAAGTATATAGGCCAGGTGTGGTGACTCACGCCTGTAATCACAGCACTTTAGGAGGCTGTGGGTGGATCACCTGAGGTCAGGAGTTCGAGACCAGTTGGGCCAAGATGCGAAACCTCGTCTCTACTAAAAATACAAAAATTAGCAGCTCGTGATGGCAGGCGCCTGTAATCTCAGCTACTCAGGAGGCTGAGGCAGGAGAAATCGCTTGAACCCAGGAGGCAGAGATCACAGTGAGCCAAGACCACACCACTGCACTCCAGTCTGGGCAACAAGAGCAAAACCCCATCTAAAAAAAAAAAGAAAAAAGAAAAATAAAAGAAAGAAAAAAAGAAAGTGAATCTTTCTTTCAGGCCAGGCACAGCAATTCATGCCTGTAATCCCAACACTTTGGGAGGCCAAGGTGAGAGAATCACTTGAGGCCAAGGGTTCAAGACCATCCTGGGCAACATGGCAAGACCCAACCACTACAAAAAAATCTTTTAAAGAAGAAAGTAAATCTATATAGTTTTTCAAAGCCTATTTATCAAACTAGGTAAACATTACAACAACACAAAGGAAATCCTAATCTAATCACATTAACAAGTAAACTATCATTCATCTAACAGGTGATATTCCTTTCATCTATAAAACTGCCACTTATACTAGAAAGATTACACTATGTCTCTCCCACCCTTATAATCAAATTTCTTAAAGGGTAAAATTCAAAACATTGCAAAAGCATCTAAGAATCCCCTATATCTTAAGAACTCTGAGGTTGTACACCTAATACATAACTCTAAGAGTAAAAATTCTTTTAGTTACCATTTGTCATCTCCATTCGATGAAACAGATTATAATTATGTGCCCTAATATTTATTCTAGGCTTGACAAAAGGATTAAAAGCTGAAACAACCAAATGAAACAAACAGGTAACTTCAAGAAAACCATGAACAACAACAAAAAAAGGAACAACAAAAAACCATAACAACCTTGCCTGTTACATGTTATGACTCTTAAGGAAAAAAAAAAAGCAATTATGTAACCTACTACATAAAATAGGAAAAGGCACTCTAAATCTTGTTTCCACTTTTTATAGTAGCAGCTAACACTGAGCATTTGCTATATATCCTGCATTGTTCTATGTGCTTGTGTCATTGTATTTTTTAAAAGATGACCACTTTTGGCCACGAGCAGTGGCTCATACCTGCAATCCCAGCACTTTAGAAGGTTGAGGCAGGCAAATCACTTGAACCCAGGAGTTCAAGACTGGCCTGGGCAATATGGAGAAAACTTTTTATTTTTTATTTTTCTGCCCTTCTCCTGACTGTAAACTCTGTCTCAATAAAAATAAAAATCCCAGCACTCTGGGAGGCCGAAGCAGGCGGATCACTTGAGGTCGGGAGTTCGAGACCAGCCTGGCCAACATGATGAAACCCCATCTCTACTAAAAATACAAAAATTAGCTGTGTGTAGTGGTGCACACTTGTAATCCCGGCTACTCAGGAAGCTGAGGCAGGAGGATCACTTAAACCTGGGAGGCAGAGGTGCAGTGAGCCAAGATCATGCCACTGCACTCCAGTCTGGACGACAGAGCAAGAATCCATCTCAAAAATAAATAAATAATAAATAATAAAAGATGGCCACTTTTACACCAGGCGCAGCGATGCATAGCTCTAGTCCCAGCTACTCAGGAGGCTGAGGTGGTAGGATGGCTTGAGTATCAGAGCTCAACATTGCAGTATGCCATAACTGTGCCTGTGAAAAGCCACTGCACTTCAGCCTGGGAAACCCAGCAAGTGAGATCCTGTCTTAAAATAAAATTAAAAAAAAAAAAAAACAATTAAAAAATGTTAACTTTTGAAAGATCCCATCCTACTCCTCTTCTACAGGTATGGTCTGTGTTACCTCCCCTTGAATTTGATCAGGCCTGGGACTTCTGTAGAAGTGATACTGCCAGACTTCCAAGGCTACGTCATAAAAGGGAACACAGTTTCAGCCTGGTGCTTTCTCAGAATACTCAGCTTGGGAATCCTCAACTACCAACTAAGAAATCTGGCTCCTGTGAAGCCGCAAAGTTTAAGAGATCCTGTGAAGAACACAGAGCTAGAGAAAGATGCCTGAGAAGCCCCAGCTGTTCTGATTCCCAGCTGTTTTGAGTGTTCTCAGCCCAGGCACCAGACATTTGACAGAAACATGACATGAGTCAGTGAGCATTCTCATTCCAGTTCCCAGTCTTTAAGGTGCTTCTACAAGCTGATACCAAGTAGAACAGAAATGAGCTGACCCTGCAGGGCCAGGCTCAGAATCACAGATTCATAACCAAAATAAATGCTGTAGGTTTTTTTTATTATTATTATTTTTAAATAGAGACAAGGTTTCACCATGTTGGTCAGGCTGGTCCCATACTTCTGACCTCATGATCTGCCCAACTCAGCCTTCCAAAGTGCTGGGATTACAGGCATGAGCCACTGTACCCAGCATAAATGCTGTCGTTTTAAACCACTAAACGTTGGAAAAGGGCTATCATGCAGCCGTAATAACTGGAACAATGTTGATTATGTATTAACTCTGTAATGCTTACAACTCTAATAACTGTTATTGGTATCCTTTTCTTTCAGAGAAACTAAGACACAAAATGGGATTTGCCCATAGTCAAACAAGTGTAAAATAGTAATGCCAAAAAAAGAAAACTGTCATGCTACTGTGCATTCAAAGGAGAAACTTGAATTACTGATTTAAGAAATAACTGAAATACAGCCTATAATATGCATCGAAGTGGCATTAACACTCCTTTAGTGCAACAAAAAAAAAAATGACACTTTTTTTTTTTTTTGAGACAGTGTCTCATTCTGTTGTTCAGGCTGGAGTACAGTGGCACAATCATAGTTCACTGCAGCCTCAACTTCCCAGGTTCAAGCGATCCTCCCACCTCAGCCTCCTGAGTAGCTGGGCCTACAGGTGTGCACCATCACATCTGGCTTTTTTGGGTGGGGGGGCAGGAAGAGAAACAGAATCTCACTATGTTGCCTAGGCTGGTCTCAAACTCCTGGGTTGAAGTGATCCTCCCTCCTCAGCCTCCCAAAGTGCTGAGATTACAGGCATGAGTGACCACACCAGGCTGACATTTTCATCTAGTATGCGAAACTTTCATCTAGTGTAGCACACAAGCAAAAGTTATTTGGTTTTGTACATTCATAGTGCATAACACAAAAGAGATATTTAATATCTACCTAAAATTTTACCCATTCAGGCAGACAGTTTTACCAACAAGATAAACTATTAAATTTGATTACTACAATTCAATTAGCTTCGTAAAATTAATTTAAGGTCAGTCATAGAAAGCAACACTGTCCTCAGATAGAAATTGCCCCAAATTTAGAACTTAGTCCACTGAAACGGATTTAAGCCAAACAATGACAACATAAAATTCAACTCCAAATACTCCTTCCCAGAGCAATGGGGTAGTAACTTTTTTGACTTACAAGGGACAAAGACTAAATCATAAAACTGGTGTTAAACAGTATTAAGGAATTTAAACACATCGGATTCTGTAAGGCCACCTGGTTTTGCTTTCTATAAACTCAATCAATTAGGGGGAAAAAAGTAAAGACAAGTGTCTATTACATGTGTTTTGTGTGTGTTATAAATAAGCCACATTTCCCTAAGGCCCTTTCTATTCATCTAAGGTGGAAGGAATTCTGCTTCCATATGATCCAGTAAATCTGCACTGTCACCTATAAACCTCTGCTCAGAGTAAACTCCCAAACCTCGTTAGTGCTTTGCACATAGTAAATGCTCATAAATGCTCATCATTTTTAGTGAGAACCTTAAGTAGGATTTTTTAAGGCAAGTAAAATATATGGCTTTGTCACACTAAAGTTTTAAAAAATTAACCGGAAGCACACTAAAAATCAGCCAAAACCAAAATATTATCACTATTATTACAAGCTATTATCACTGTAATTTAAAAAGCTAAAGTGAATTTTTATCATCAAGAAAAAGACTACTTTCTATCCCCACAATTATTTCTCTGGTTAAAAACAAACTATTTTTTTTCCTGAAGACCCAACAGCCTTCACTAAATTGGCCAAAAGGGACTTTATGCAACAATGATGAAATACAGTCTATGGAAAACAAGTAGGCTACATTCTTTTATCACCACTATAAACTGAGCACATTACTTTAAATTTCTCATATCAAATCTATCACCCTTTAAGATTACTTCACCCATATTTTTCACCCAGCTTAAAATATCAGCAAGCAATTGATATCTTCACAAACACTAGAAACATTCCACTTCAACACAATTACACCAGAAATTTATCTTTACCTTTTTACAAACACTAAAAATGTATATACACGAAGATGGTATGTTAAAAAAAAAAAATCCACTATGAAGAATAACCCATCTTATAAAGAAGCAATTACATTTGAGATTTGAGTTTTTTTAGTGTTAAATCATAAAAAGATCTTTACTAAGAAAACATTGAGGAAAAAGACCTTATCAGATGATTTCAGTAAATATTTCTGACAAAAATGAGTAGTCATTCTTGACAACACCTCAAAACACATGTTGAAATAACAATTTCCAAGATTAATTTAAAACACTAAAAAATCTGCCAATTCATCTATTCTTGGTATTTATTTATTTATGTATTTATTTATTTATTTATTTTTGAGACAGGGTCTCACTCTGTCGTCCAGGCTGGAGTGTGGTGGCATGATCTTGGCTCACTGCAACCTCCATCTCCCAGGTTCAAGTGATTCTCCTGCCTCAGCCTCCTGAGTAGCCGGGATTACAGGTGCCCGCCACTATGCCCGGCTAATGTTGGTACTTTAAAAAGTATTTATGAAAAGTTATGATGGCCAGGAGTGGTGGCTTGCACCTGTAATCCCTGCACTTTGGGAGGCCAAGGTGGGAGGATTGCTTGAGCTAAGGGGTTCGAGACCAGCCTGGGCAACACAGGGAGACCCCATCGCTACAAAAAATGAAAAAATTAACTGGGTATGGTGGTGTATGCCTGTAGTTCCAGCTATTTTGAAGGCTGAGGCAGGAGAGTCATTTGGGTCCAGGAGTTTGAGGCTGCAGTAAGCTGTGATGATACACTGCACTCCAGTCTGAGTGACAGACACAGTAACACCCTGTCTCAAAGTAAACAAAACAAAACAAAAAAACCTGTTCTCTTTTTCTTTCATCAGCCACACTAATGAAACTGAAAAAGAAGAAATATGCAATCAGGTATTTCCACATTCAGTTGAATTCAAGCAATTACTGAGAATGAATACAGGTAATGTAAGAGTCAGAAGGTAAGTTCTGCAAGTATAAATGAGACCCGATCTTTTTTTTTTTTTTTTAGGACGAGGTTTCACCATATTGGTCAGGCTGGTCTTGAACTCCTGACCTCAGGTGATCCGCCCACCTTGGCCTCCAAAGTGCTTGGATTACAGGTGTGAGCCACTGCACCCGGCCGAGACCCAATCTTTACTTTTTTTGTGAGACGGAGTTTCGTTCTGTTGCCCAGGCTGGAACGCGATGGTACAATCTTGAGTCACTGCAACCTCTACCTCCTGGGTTCAAGTTATTCTCCTGCCTCAGCCTCCCAAGTAGCTGAGATTACAGGCATGTTCCTAATTTTTTACTTTCAGTAGAGATGGGGTTTCACCATATTGACCAGGCTGGTCTGGACCTGACCTCAACTGATCCACCCACCTTGGCCTCCCAAAGTGCTGGGATTACAGGTGTGAGCCAACATGTCTGGCTTGATCTTTACTTTTAAAAATGTTACAGCCTAGAGAAAATAAACACAAATGGATATTTCAATACCACACCATAAATATGAAACAGAAATATAATGACCTCTGGCCAGGCACGGTGGCTCACGCCTGTAATCCCAGCACTTTGGGAGGCCAAGAAGAGAATCACGTGAGCCCAAGAGTTCAAAACCAGTCTCGGCAACATAGCGAGACTTCATCTCTATTTTCAAAAATAAATTAATTTTTTAAAAAGAAATATGGTGATGTTTAAACTCAGAAGAACCTACCTAAAACATCCTTGAGATCCTGAATATAACAAAGCCACATGTGGCAATATTCTGTATTTGTCTAAAGCACAGAATATATTATCTATTTGTTTAACTACATTTAAAGCACTTGCCAAGTCTACAGCAGTATCCTCACATATGAGCGCCAAAGTATTTTATACTGTTTTGTCAAAAACCCTCATTTTTAAGAAAAAGAATCAATCTGAGCTTCACGGAAATGAATGATTTGCCACATTTCCTGACAACAATAAAGCTAACACTACAATACTGATCACTAATCCTCAGCTGGAATATTCTTTCCACTATAACATCTCTTCATGAGAAATGGGAATATGAATGACTCTATGAAGTAAATACATGACACGTTTGTGTGTCATCTCACTTAATCTTAACATTGCTCCTATTTTACAGATAAGAAAGCAACTTTTGAGATTACCTCCATAGTTATTCTTGTGGTGGGCGTGTCTAGAAAAACAATGCAAACTATTGTTCAAATTAAATCCTCAAGAAAACAGCCAGGTTTTCTTGAATTTATGCAGCCAGGTGCTACAGATAAAGTCCAATCAAGACAGACACGGTTTTTCTTCTCAGGGAGCACACAATCCAGCAGCAGAGATAAATAGTAAACAATTACCCATATTGTGGTGAAGGCAATAAAGAACTCAGAATGCTGGCAATATGTCTAACAAGGAACCAGCCTGTTCAAGGTAAGACTTCGATGTGAACTAGGAGTTATACAGACAGAAGGTGAAGAGAAGGAAAAGAATTTGATTCACAAACCTATACTGAGAGACGCAGATACTTGTGTTGGTATGAAAAGCCTCACTTGAGCCATTAATTCTTAATTCCCAAGTCCAGTGTGCATCCTTAGATCTAGGAAGGAAGTTTCCTCAACATGCTAGGTTCATTCCTGCCTGTATGTCTCAGACTTTCTAGAATTCTCTCATCATCATTTACCCAAGCCTAAAATCTGTCTCCCTTCCCGCAGAACCTTTAGTCACTGACTGTACAATACGCTCCAACTGTCACCCAGGTTTGACTACAGTGGCACGATCATATCTCACCGCAGCCTCAAACTCCTGGGCCCAAATGACCCTCCTGCCTTGGCCTTTCAAGGAAGTTAGGCATGTGCCACCACATCTGGCTAATTTTTTCATTTTTTGTAGAGATGGGATCTAACTACATTGTCCTGGCTGGTCTCGAACTCCTAGGCTCAAGGGATCCTCCCACCTTGGCCTTCCAAAGTACAGGGATGACAGGTATGAGCAACCATACTTGGCACCAGTTCTAATTTGAAGGCACCATGTCAAAATTTACAGAAAAAAAACAGAAAATAATCCAATAATCTCTTTAGGCTGCTCTTTAAAAACTAAGTATCTAAGAAGATAATATCGTTTCTTATCACTAAATGGGGCACAATGGGTTTTAGTTTTTAAGACCAATACGATTATTATGTTCACAAATGCAAACTATTCATCACAAAAATAAATTCAACATGGGTTAGACCACTGCAATACATTACCATTACTAGAAAAGTCATTCCAAAACTTTTTACCAACAGAAAACTAGTGTGCTGGTTTCAGCATTATATATGATAAAGTTAGAACAATACAAGATTAGCATGACCCCTGCAAAACGATGACATGCAAATTTATGAAGCATTCCATTTCTTTTGTAATTGTTGTTAATACGTACATGCAGCTAGTTATCTTCTAAAAAAAAAAAAAAGCTAGCTTTTTTTTAGAAGATAACTCTCTGCATGTACGTATTAACAATTTAAAATGAAAGGTTGTACATGAAGGCTTTTAGGCCCACCACAGACACAGAAAATTGATTAAAATGTAGATGCTGTAATGAAGTATTTTGGTCTACCATATCCTTACGCAAATTTCTGCAAAACTCATTTGCAGATTCTTGCCATACATCTAACACCTAATTGATAGAGTACTTTTGGGCATTCCAGATCATATAGCACTTCATAATAGACATTACTCGCTATTATCAACTCATTTGTGCAGTGACCGTCTCTGCCACTCATGAGGTAAGGGCTTTGTTTTATACTCCACTGTACCCCCAGCATTTAAAAAAGTACCTGGCATGAGGTTGGGTGTGGTGGCTCAAGCCTGTAATCCCAGCATTTTGGGAGGCTGAGGCGGGCGAATCACTTGAAGTCAAGAATTTGAGACCAGCCTGGTCAACATGGTGAAACCATGTCTCTACTAAAAATACAAAAAAAATGAGCCGGGTGTGGTGGCAGCCACCTGTAATTCGAGCTTCTTGGGAGGATGAGGCTTGAATCTGGGAGACAGAGGTTGCAGTGAGCCGCGATCACACCACTGCACTCCAGCCTGGGCAACAGAGTGAGACTCTGACTCAAAAAAAAAAAAAAAAAGATTATCCTTTCATTAGTTACAAAAATGAAGTTTTCTTACCATGAAATCAATCTATAAAATCCACAGTTTGATGTAATCTACAGTAGTTCACAGGAACTACGAATCCTTTCCAAATTAACTGGTGGAAAAATCTCAAAGGCAAAAAGGAGATGTTTCAGAACTAAGATTATCAAGACCACGAGCCAGTTTCACTAGTAAGAACTTCTTCATACAAGTGACAAATCTATTACCCTGAAATGATGACATTAAAACAGTATTTTGAAGTGTCTAATGTTTAAGCATTAAGAAAACCAAGTCTGCTTGTTATCAAGTTTTAACTTTAGTTGGATTTGTGACACCTGTAATTTACTTATTCTGAAATAAGATGTAAAAATTATATATTCAAGCTAATATCTCATGTCAAATGAAGTCAAAACTCTACTTCCTGAAATTTACTTAACCAATAATTCCTTTGTCCCCTGAAGTAATGTAGTAAATAGATACTAACTAAAAACAAAACTCTGACATATATTGGGTTTTTTTTTTTTTGGAGTCTCACTCTGTCACCCAGACAGGAGGGCAGTGGCACCATCTCTGCTCACTGCAACCTCCACCTCCCTGGGTTCAAGCAACTCCAGGCCCACAGGCACATGCCACCATTCCCGGGTAATTTTTGTAATTTTAATGTAGATAGAGTTTCACTGTGTTGGCCAGGCTGGTCTCGAACTGCCGACCTCAAGTGCTCTCTGCCCACCTCAGCCTCCCAAAGTGCTAGGGTTACATACATGAGCCACCAAGCCAGGCCTCCACTAAGGTGAATTATGAAGTGGAAATAACAGAGGACTTGAGAACCTTTGCTCAGATCCAGCTCCACCATTTCCATGCTTTATGTACTGTCCTGAGTAAGATACTCAACTTCCTTCTTCATCCGTTAAACCGAAGTCAAAATAATACCTATCTTGTGCCATATTTATGAGAATGAAATGGAAGACATTTAAACTGCACAATGCTAGGCAAGCATACATGTATACTTGAGTAAATGAAAGATGTAGTAGATGCTGATTGTATAAACTAATGTCAGCTTTCAGATATGTAATGGTATTAGAGGTGGAAAACAGCATATGCTTCACAGTGCAGTTTACATTTTTAATTTTCTTGAAGACATTCTCCTTCCTACCCATGCCTACACAGTTCAGAACAATTTTTCTTTTTTTTTGTTGTTTTGTTTTGTTTTTACAGATGGAGTCTCTCTCCGTCCCCAGGCTGGAGGGCAGTGCAGTGATTTCGGCTCACTGCAACCTCTGCCTCCCAGGTCCAGGTTCAGGCGATTCTCCTGCCTCAGCCTCCCGAGTAGCTGGCATTACAGGCATGCACCACCACGCCTGGCTAACCCTGTATTTTTAGTAGATACAGGTTTCCCTATTTTGGTCAGGCTGGTCTTGAACTCCCGACCTCAGGTGATCTGCCCACCTCAGCCTCCCAAAGATTACAGGCATGGGCCACCATGCCCGGCCTCAACACAATTTTTCTAAAGTTTGTACTGTCTACTTTACTCCAAGATATTTTCTTAACTAGATGTTAATGTCAAACAGAATCTAATGCTAGGATTTTCAAAATATCCAGGACTCTGTATTACTTGTAGCATTATAACTAAAGCGTTCGTTTTTAATCAATTAATTAGAATTCCTAGAACTTCAGAATAAACTCTTAAATGAAAATCACTATATACCACTAAAATTTCCATTGCTGTGCTTTTCTGTGGACCATGTATTAAAAAAAAAAAAATCTGATTGTCAAAACATAAGCAGATGGTCAAAATAAATGCTAATACACTTTAGAAGTGGCATAATATGCATGTTGCGGTCTCGTTTTTTAAAAAGTACATTAAAACCCAACTAGCCCAAAGAGATCATAAGTAATGATAGGACAATTTAAACATATATTGTCACACTTTTTAAATGTTCTTTAAAAAATGCTCATTTTTGTCACTCTCCACTTACTTCTAACAAGCTTTAGTAAGAAAAACAATACTTATTCCTTCCGAGACCTCGCCAATGCATGGCTTTAAATATTATCATTTAAAATCATGAGTCTCACGTTTAAGCTTTATTATAAAGCCACAAACTACGTTGTACCTTCAAGACTGTACTTTGTTACGATTCCAACTTTCTGATTTCGCAAAGTTATCTTAAAAGACCATCAATTCACTATTCTTTTCCACAATAATTTATACGTGTTTAAAACTTTATCCCAGATATGCTCGAAAAACAAATAGAAAAGATTGTTAAAATCACGTTAGAGACCACATGACTGACTACAAATGAGGGATTTGGGAGGCAATGATTTAATATAAAAGAATAGTCCTTTTTTTTTGTTTAAGTAGAGAAAAGTGATAGGTGGGGTCTCCCCCCTAGACAAGGAAGTTCTGTTAAACCCAGGCGAGACCAGCCATATTGGAAACACTTGTCAATGATAGTTCTGACAAGTGTTCCCGAACACGGTTGGATGAAGCTAACCTTGAGTACCGACGTGCGTACATCAAGGCCCTCTTCTGCTCCGCCAGAGAATCTGGGCCCGTCTGGGGACTGTTTCCGAGTTAGAGCCGTCCCGAGGTCCGTGAGGAGCGCAGCGCCGAGGGGAAAGAGGGCGGGGAAA
The DNA here is from genome assembly GCA_963574635.1 of Cheracebus regulus. Lineage (NCBI taxonomy): Eukaryota > Metazoa > Chordata > Mammalia > Primates > Pitheciidae > Cheracebus > Cheracebus regulus. The sequence continues at coordinate 42,080 of CAUYQU010044781.1, forward strand.
GGAGAGTTGTGGGGGGAATGGTTTGAGAGTTGGAAGCCGCGATCTGCTGCGAGAGGGGCGCGGCGGCGGCGAAAGATTTCCGAGTTGAGAGCCTGGGGGAGGGGCCGAGGATTCGGGGAGCAGGGGGGATCACGGCAAAAAGTCCCCTTGGTCCCCCTCTGAGGGGCCCGGGAGTTCAAGAAGAGGAAGGGAAGGGGAAACGCTGCAGAGCACTGACCTGTCCTCCGAGTCCATGCGGCTCAGGGGTTCCCCATCCGACGACATCTCCAAGCTGCCTCGCCGGCCCCCGGAGGTCGCGCTGCTTCCGCCTCCCCCAGTCCCGTAGCCCTCGTCGCCGCCGCTGGAGACGACGCTGCTGCTACTGCTGCCGCCCCCGCCGCCGCCCTGGCTGCCCCGCGGTCCCTTGGGCTCCTCCAGGCCCTCCTTGCCGTCCCCATCTCCGCTGCTGCTGCTGGCGGCGCCCGGGCTCAGCGAACGGGTCTCGTCGCTGCTACTCCCGCCGCTGCTGCCCACCAGGCTCTCGACGCTACTCTCCTCCTCACCCCCGCCGCTGCTGCTGCTCTCATCCTCCTCCTCCTCGTCGTCGTCCTCCTCGTCCTCGTCCTCCCCGGCCTGGCTGGCGCTCTCGGGGCTCGGCTCCGACATCGTCTCCGCCTCGCCGCCCCCCACTCCGCCGCCGCCTCCGCCGCCCCCACCGCTGCCGCCGTTGAGCAGCAGCGCCGCCACCGCCTCGGCCTCCGCCTCCTCTTCCTCCTCCTCCTCCTCTTCCTCCTCCTCCTCGGGGAGCTCAGCCCGGTCCCGAGCCGCCGAACCGGGGCTGCCGGGGGGCAGAGGGCTCAGGCGGGAGAGCTCCTCCAGGTCGGCCATGTCGGTGATAGCGGCGGCCATGGCGGCGCCTGCTCCTCCTCCTCCCCGTCGCCGCCGCCGCCGCCTCCCTCTTTCGACTCTCGCTCCCTGGCCCCCTCCCAAACGCCCAAAACTCCGCCGAGCCGCTGCAGAGCAGGAGGAGGGCCCCCGAGCTGCGTCAGCCTGTACACGCGCTACGGAGCCCGCGCGGGGACAGGCGCGCGACTACGCGCACTCACGCGGAGACGGCTGCGCGCCTGCGCGGCGGCACGAGGCGGCACCTCCCCAGACGGCGAGTTCTGCGCCCGCGCCCCCGCCTGGCGCCTGCCCCTGCCCGGGCCCTGGCGAGTGCTCCGCATTTCTTCGGGGTCTTCCCACGCCCTGCCGGGCTTCGAAGCCCAGCAACACTAGGAACGAAAACTCCAACGCTGGCGGGGGATTTTAACAGCCTTCCGAGGTCTCACGATGAACTCATTCATTCCGGGGGTGTTTGGGGATTGTCCCCACTGTACAGGCGCTGAGGCAGGAATGGAAGGAACCTACTACGAAGAGAGGCGTTTAAAAAAATGGGCAAAAATAAACACTATGGTGCAAGGTACTAAATTTATATGCGCAACATAGGGCGACAGGTCTTAATTCACCCTATGCTTGAATACCCCTGGGGATGTTGACACCCTGAACTCAGAGCAAACATCTTGGTTCAAAGTCCTCAAACTTTTTAGTTCAAGAATCTTCTATAACAAAAAAAATTTGTAAATCTGTGTATGTTCTTACAGTTTAGAATGACAGCTACATTTCTTCCGGCTTATTGGAAATATTTCAGCTGTTGTATTTTTTAAATACTGTATAGCCAATGGATTCTAAATACTGTAGAAATTTAATACCCAATACTATCCATTTTTAAACAATACTCTTATACTTGGAAAATTTTCAAATATTGTATTCTGGAACTCATATTGACGTTCCATATCCCCTCTAGAATTTTATCCTAATAATATATTTTATATTTGAACTGCATTTTGATCATCTTAACACATTTCCTTGTAATAAAAATGTGTGCATAAATTGAAGTATGTGAGTTGTTTTTTACATTTTCCGTGATCATAAAGCGCCTATTTCAACTGATCAATTTCAAATATTTGTAAGTAAGTACTAAACACAAAAGCAAAATTTTGTCAGTGCCTCTTGCAGAAATGAACTTGGGTGGACTTTTTTTGTAATATACGTTATGACCTTCAATGGATGGATTTTTCTGAGAAACAGTTCAGCATTAGTTCTATTCCAAGTTTTCAATTCCATGGATATAAGCGCTGAGAAAACTTGTTCGCATAAAAAAGCAGATGAGAATGAATGGAGTTTTGTTATAGTAATGCCACTCAATTCTTTGAATGCTTTTCAAATTATATGCCCAAAAATCGCATAAAGATCTAACAAAGAAAAAATACTTTTAATGATCTATCAGCTGACAACTCTGATTAGGTTCTCGTTCTACTTGTTGAAAGCAAGTAACTGAAAACCACCTGACTTGTGAAAGGAGGTGTTACTCATTCTCATTCACCAGTCAATTGTCCCTTTCTTTGGTGTCCTGGGGGTTTTTGCACACCCGGCTGTTGCACCTTACTAAGACACAGCATGAGGAAGAAGTATGCCTTTCTTTTTTTAATTATAAATTCTGGGGTACATGTGCAGATCATGCAGGATTGTTACATAGGTATACACATTCCATGGTGGTTTGTTGCATCCAGCTTTCTTTTGTAAAATAGGGAAGACGTCATTGGAATAAAGGAGACTGGAAAAGAGCCCACATTACACCCTGACCCAAGGACACATTTTCAGACGGTTCAATTTTAAGGATGCTTCTACTCAAGGGAAATGAGGATAGAACTGCCTGCCTGAAAACAAAGCCTCCATGCTCACTTCCCATTTGGGAAAGCCTTCATATACCATGAGTACCCAGTATTACATCCTCTGCCTTAGGCCTTTGGACAGCTGTTATATAAAATGTTACCTCAAGAGGATGCAAAAATAAAAATAATAACATGGGACATTATCATTTACAGATACCTTCAGAGGCATGTACAATATGTTATTAACCTCAAACATTTTAAACCTCAAAGGCAATCTTAAAGATAAGGAACAGATAAAAGTGAAATACACTGTAAACTGTATTTTTAATTAAAAACTATCAGAAGCCCAGCAAGCAGGGTAGCTCACACCTGTTATCCCAGCACTTTGGGAGGCCAAAGTGAGAGGGTCACTTGACCCCAGGAGTTTGAGACCAGCAGCGAGACCCTGCCCCTACAGCACACCTGTAGTCCCAGCTACTCAGGAGGCTAAAGTGGATCACTTGAGCCTGGGAGGTCGAGGCTGCAGTGAACCATGATCACACCATTGCACTCCATACCTTTCCTCACCCATCATAGGGGTCATGGCCAACACTTCCACAACAAAAGACAGGTTAACAAAAGAAAAGCGTAATAAATGTAAGTAACAGAAGCCTTCAGAAATAAAGACCCAGGGAAAGCTGTCCACTGGTATGCTTAGATTCAATGAAGAGTGGACATCCATATAGACATGTGATTGCACAAAAAGAGAATGAACTAGTAGTAATAGACTGAGTGTGGAACCCCAGCAAGGCCTGTCTGTTCAAATTCTTCTTGACCTCTGCGTAGCATCCTTCTACAGGTATATAGAGCAGACTTCTCTGGAATGAGAGTCTTCAAAGGAGAAGGAGGAGAGTGATCTTTCTTGGTTTCACGACTTGCTTGGGGGGAGAGGAGTTCTAGTTTCTATGACTAGCTTAGGGTGAGGAAGAGGGATGGGACACAGCAGGACAGGAGAAGTTTAGTCAGAGACTTTGCTTCTCAGGCTTTCCAATCTCCTTTAGTTTAAAGTACTCAGTATGGGGGCAAGGCACAGTGGCTCATCCTGTAATCCCAGCACTTTGGGAAACTGAAGCAGGGGGATCACTTGAGTCCAGGAGTTCGAGACCAGCCTGGGCAATGTGATGAAACCTCATCCCTATGAAAGCTTTTTTTTTTAATTAGCTAGGTGTGGTGGTGTACATCTATAGTCCTAGCTACTTGGGAGGCTGAGGTGGAAAAACAGCTTGAGCCAGGAGATTGAGGCTGCAGTGAGCCATAAGCGATCAGCCATTGCACTCTAGTTTGGGCAAGAGTAAGACCTTGTCTCAAAAAAAAAACAAAAAAAAAAACACTAAGTGTTACCAGAAAGAGGCCCGATCCCAACCCCAAGAGAGGGTTCTTGAACCTCACACAAGAAAGAATTTGGGATAAGTTCATAGAGTAAAGTGAAAGTAAGTTTACTAAGAAAGTAAAGGAATAAAAGAATGGCTACTCCATAGGCCACTTTTATGGTCATCTCCTGATTACATGCTAAATGAGGGGTAGATTATTCATGAGTTTTCCAGGAAAAGGGTGGTCAGTTCCCAGAGTTTTCCAGGAAAAGGGTGGGCAGTTCCCAGAACTGAGAGTTTCTCCTTTTTTTTTTTTTTTTGAGACAGAGTCTTGCTCTGTCACCAGGCTGGATTGGAGTAGCACGATCTCGCCTTACCGCAACCTCCGCCTTTTGTGTCCCAGTTCAAGCGATTCTCCTGCCTCAGCCTCCGGAGTGGCTGGGATTACAGGCACGCACCACCATGCCCAGCTAATTTTTGTATTTTTAGTAGAAACAGGGTTTCACCATGTTGGTCAGCCTGATCTCAAACTCCTGACCTCATATGAGCTGCCTGCCTTGGCCTCCCAAAGTGCTGAGAATATAGGCATGAACCACTGCACCTGGTCCAGAAAAAAATTTCTTTTAAATACTGGTCTTTCACAAATTGAGAATCACTATTCTACAGTTCTTTTTTTTCCAGCTTGGAGAGCGTGTGATGCTATACAAAATTTAAGTTGCCTAGTAACACACTATTGCATAATAACTATTTGATTCAGAGTCATATTCACACTCATCAACCACGGCACTAGTGGGGTGAGATTAGTAACAATAATTTGAATTTCATTGGTTCTTCTACCTACCAAGCCTGCTAAGGTAGTCAGGACACCTCTAACCTACTGGGAGTCCCAGAAGGGAAAGGGTCTCTCAGTTTCCTAGGACCCCTTCCCTGACTCTGCTGTTCTAGGTACTGCAGACACCTACCAGGATTTGTGTGTGTGTGTGTGTGTGTGTGTGTGTGTGTGTGTGTGTGTGTGTGTGTGTGTGTTTACTTTGTTTTTTGTGGTTTTTTTCTGAGACAAGGTCTTGCTGTGTTGCCCAGTATGGCTGGAGTGCAGTGACGCGATCACGGCTCACTGTAGACTCAACCTTCCAGATTCAAGCCATCCTCCAACATCAGCCCCCTGAGTAGCAGGGACTACAGGCACATGCCATCATGCCCAGCTAATTTTTGTATTTTTTGTAGAGATGGGATTTTCCCATGTTGCCCATGCTGGTTTCTAACTCTAAGCTCAAGCAATCCACCCACCTTGGCTTAACAAAGTGCTGGGACTACAAGCATGAGCCACCACACCCGACCAAAATTTGGGATATAAACCAAACCACCAAAGTCATAATATAATAAGAAGAAATGGCAATCATGCTGTTAGGGGAACCCCGAAGCAGACTGCTCATGCCTAATGTCATATGGTTTTCAGTGAAACAGCTCTTTATGTTTTTACTCAGAGCTCTGTTTCTCTTAAGGATCCAGACATGCTTTCATGGGCCTAGATTGGCGAGAGATTTGAGTAACAGCTACCCCATGCTGCATTTATTCCTCTCCATCCAATGACTACATCTTTCTTGTAAGGCTTCTCTAATCTCTCTTCCACTAAAATGAGTTCTGTTCCAGGAAGCAGCTTCAGCCTCCATGGCAGCAGGTTTCTTGCAGTCCTGCCTTGCCAGTTTGCCAGACATGCCCAGACATGCTTGAGCCCAGCAACAGACCCAGCTGACTCAAGCTAAGGTTCCTGCTATACTACAAATGAGATACTCCTGAAAAATTCTCTAAAACTGGCAGCTGTGTTACATTTTGCACTTTTATTTTAGGCTCCTTTATTTAGGTTCTGTGTGTTGATACTGCCATGGTGAGCAAGATCAATAGCAGCATAATGACCTCATTCTCTGAGTGACTTGGAGTTTAAAGAAAGTATGCATAAAAAGAGATAACATCTTACAGGATGATGGAAATTATAGGATCTTAAAGCTGGAAAAAACTAGAAATCTGATGCAAGCTTTCCCATTCTGTAGACTGTAATCCAAGCAAAACATAACCAAATAATGATAATAGTTTTTGAGTTAAAGTCTATCAGTATAACCATTTTGAAACTCAACTGCTTTGGCTGACATCCATCCATAATAAGGAGGTCATATGCAGGCGTGGTATTGGTAGTTCTCACTTTGAATTTAGTAAAATGCTTTTCTATAAACTGCAGTTGGAAAGGTAGGCAAAATGTGAAAGGTGACTAGCATAACCACCATGTGTTTTGTCTTTTTGTATATTTTATATGACTTGCCAAAAAACTTTATTTAATGTTCAAAACTCTCTCAATTATTAAAAAAATTAAAATTGACAGGTTATTTATTGTACCATACAAGTCACAATACCATTTAGTACTTTATCCATCAAATCCTGGAAGGTAGGGAAGAAAAACCTAAACTTAATTTTTTTTTTTGAGACGGAGTTTTGCTCTTGTTGCCCAGGCTGGAGTGCAATGGCATGATCTCTGCTCACCACAACCTCCACCTCACGGGTTCAAGCGATTCTCCTGCCTCCGCCTCCCGAGTAGCTGGGATTATAGGCATGCGCCACCACGCTCAGCTAATTTTCTATTTTTACTAGATACGGGGTTTCTCCATTTTAGCCAGGCTGGTCTTGAACTCCCCCTCCGGTGATCCGCCCACCTCGGCCTCCCAAAGTGCTGGGATTACAGGTGTGAGCCACCTCGACTGGCCATAAACTTAATATCTAATAAGTGAAATATAAAATAAAAAGTCTATCAGCAGTCTGGATAAATTAACTTGGCCTTAAGCCAAAATAAAGCAACCAGCACTTCTTTTAAGTACGTATGGCAGCTACTTTGCTTGCTAGCTTTAGTAATACCCCTATTTTTCCTCCTCCTTCAGTTTCTCCCTTATTTCTTTAATTGCCTGTATATCTACTTTGTCATGTCTACATCTTGGTAAAATATTAAATATATATATATATTTTTTGAGACAGGGTCTAGCTCTGTTTCCCGGACTGGAGTGCAGTGGCTCACTGCAACCTCAACCTCTGGGGCTCAAGCTATCCTCTCGCCTCAGCGTCCTGAGTAGCTGTAACTACAGGAATGCACCACCACAGCCGGCTAATTTTAAAAAATATTTTGTAGAGATGTTGCCCAGGCTGGGCTTGAACTCCTGGGCTCAAGCAATCCTCCCACTTTGGCCTCCCAAAGTGCTAGAATTACAGGCATGAGCCACCAGGCCCTGCCTAAATAATTTACATAAATTTATTTATTTATTTATTTTGAGATAGAGTTTCACTCTTGTAACCTAGAGTGGAGTGCAATGGTGTGATCTCGGCTAACTGCAACCTCCGGCTCCCAGGTTCAAGTGATTCTCCTGCCTCACCCTTCCTAGTAGCTGGAACTACAGGTTCGCACCACCACGCCCAGCTAACTTTTTGTATTTTTAGTAGAGACAGGGTTTCACCATGTTGGCTAGCCTGGCCTCAAACTTCTGACCTCAGGTGATCCGCCCACCTCAGCCTCCCAAAGTGCTGGGATTACAGGCATGAGCCACCTCACCTGGCCATAAAGTAAATTTTCTTGAGTTATTTTGTTTCTGCTTTTGCAGAACCTGCTAATCCTATCTTAAGATAGAGGTTTACCTGCTAAACTTTTACCTTATGCTACTGCATGTAGGGGTCTTTTTTTCTTTTTTTGAGACCAAGTCTCACTCTGTTGCCCAGGCTGGAATGCAGCGGCTCAATCTTGGCGAACTGCAACCTTCACTTCCTGGGTTCAAGCCATTCTCCCACCTTAGTCTCCTAAGTAGCTGGGACTACAGGTCTGCACAACCACACCGGGCTAATTTTTGTATTTTTAGTAGAGACAGGTTTCACCATGTTGGCCAGGCTGGTCTCAAACTCCTGACCTCAAGGGATCTACCCACCTCGACCTCTCAAAGTACTGGAATTATAGGTGTAAGCCATTGCACCTGGCTAGGGTCCTTTTTTTAAAAATGGCATCTTAGGCCAGGCATGGTGGCTCACACCTGTAATCCCAGCACTTTGGGAGGCCAAGGCAGGCAGATTGTGAGGTCAGGAGATTGAGACCATTCTGGCCAACACAGTGAAACCCCGTCTCTACTAAAAATACAAAAATTAGCTGGGCGTGGTGGCACATGCCTGTAATCCCAGCTACTCAGGAGGCTGAGGCAGGAGAATTGCTTGAACCCGGGAGGCAGAGGTTGCAGTGAGCTGAGATCATGCCATTGCACTCTAGCCTTGGTGACACAGTGAGACTTCATCTCAAAAAAAAGGAAAGAAAAAATTTCTACCCTGCCTGCCATATATCTGGAACACACCACATATTTTACCAATGAAAGCTGATTTCTACAAAAATTAGCCGAGCGCAGTGGCGCATGCCTATAATTTCAGCTACTCAGGAGGCTGAGGCAGCAGAATTGCTTGAACATGGAAGGTGGAGATTTCAGTCAGCCAATATTGCACCACTGCACTCCAGCCTGGGCAACAAGAGCAAAACTGTCTCAAAAAAACAAAAAAGAAGAAAGAAGAAAGAAGAAAGAAGAAGAAGAAGAAGAAGAAGAAGGAAGAAGGAAGAAGGAAGAAGAAAAGAAAACGTATTTCTAACATCCCTTATGCTAATTACTGAAACTTCCAGAATAAATTTTAATAAAAATCCTTGAAATGCCTAAGCAGTCACCTGGGGAGTATGGATTTCTTGATTAGGGCTCTTCAAACTATAACCAACCAGCCCCAGGGTGTGAATTCCTAATAGGGTAAGTCTAATAATAACTAACCTCCCTTCGAGGGTAGATTAAAGTTAATTTACACACAAGTACATTACGGTGTTTATAAGTAGGTATTTTAAAGGAAATTATAACAAAGGCAATATAACAACATAGCAGGAAGTATGGTTGCCCAGATCTCCCAAATATGACATACTGGTTTTATAAAGTTTCTTTTTTTTAAATTTTTTTTCAAACAGAGTGTCACTCTGTCACCCAGGCTGGAGTACAGTGGCACAATCTCAGCGCACTGCAACCTCCGTCTCCTGGGTTCAAGTAATTCTCCTGCCTGAGTCTCCCGAATAGCTGGGACCACAGATTCCACCCATTTTTTTTGTATTTTTAGTAGAGATGGGATTTTGCCATGTTGGTCAGGCTAGTCTCGAACTCCTGTGATCCACCTGCCTCAGCCTCCCAAAGTGCTGGGATTACAGGCGTGAGCCACCACATCTGTCCTGATATACTGGTTTTTAAAATACCGAAAGCTATTTGTATTGCAGGTAAATTCTATTGTGTGAGTTCCTGGAACACCCTCCTGATGCCTAAGTAGCTTCCTTAGCCTCCCCACCATCAAACAACTAACTACAGGAACAGCAACAGGCACATCAGGGGCCTCTGGCCCCGCTGCTATGTGGCATGGTTTACACCCATTCTGAATGGTCAGTTCTCATGCCCTTCCTTCCCTTCCTTCCCTTCCTTCCTTCCTTTTTTGAGACAGTCTCACTCTATAATCCATGTTGGAGTACAGTGGCATGATTATAGCTTACTGCAGCCTCAACCTCCTAGGCTCAAGTAACTCTCCTACCTCAGCCTCCCAAGTAGCTGGGACCACAGACACCATACCACAGTGCCCAGCTCATTTTTCTTTTCTTTATTATTATTATTTTTTGTAGAGACTGGGTTTCACCACATTACCCAGATTGGTCTCAAACTCCTGGGCTCAAGCAATCCATTCGCCTCAGCCTGCGAAAGTGCTGGGCCCTCTCATGTGCATGAATGTCCTCGCTGATGCTCTCAAGAGCATCAACAATGCTCTGCTCAGTGGCTTATGCCTGTAATCCCAGCACTTTGGTAGGCTGTGGTGGGGGGATCATGAGGTTGGGAGTTCAAGACCAGCCTGGTTCTCTACTAAAAATACAAAAAAGTAGCTGGTCATGGTGGCGGGCGACTGTAATCTCAGCTATTTGGGACACTGAGGCCGAGAATTGATTGAACCTGGGAGGCGTAGGTTGTAGTGAGCTGAGATCGCGCACTGCACTCCAGCCTGGCACCTGGCAACAGAGAGAGACTCTGTCTCAAAAAAAAGAAAAAAAAAATGTCAAAGTCATTGCCAGTTTCTCACTGTGATGATGAAGCAAGGTTATGTTGGCGAATCTGAAATCACTGATCACAGAGCTGGGAAAATTGTGAACCTCACAGGCAAGCTAAACAAGTGTGGAGTAATCAGCCCCAGATTTGGGTGCAACTCAAAGATCTAGAAAAATAGACTAATCTGCTTCCACCCCACCAGTTTGGCTTCATTGTACTGACAACGTCAGCTGGCATCATGGACCATGAAGAAGCAAGACGAAAATGCATAGGAGGGAAAATCCTGGGATTCTTTTTCTAGGGATGTAATACATGTTTACAAACAAAATGCCTCATGGACTCTGGTGCTTCCAAAAAAAAGGATTCTTTACAGATGCAAATTTCACCCCAAAAAAGAGCTTTGCAAGACCATTTCAAAATATGGCAAGAAACTCAGGTAGAAGAAAGCTTTTTTAAAATGGCAAAGAGGCTGAGTGCAGTGGCTCACGCCTATAATCCCAACACTTTGGGAGGCCGAGGAAGGCAGATCATTTGAGGTCAGGAGTTTGAGACCAGCCTGTCCAACATGGTGAAACCCTATCTCTACTAAAAATAAGAAAAAATTAGCCAGGCATGGTGGCGCATGCCTGTAGTCCCAGCTACTCAGGAGGCTGAGGCAGGGAATTGCTTGAACGCAGGAGACAGAGGTTGCAGTAAGCCAAGATTGCACCATAGCACTCCATCCTGGGCAACAGAGACTCCATCTCAAAAAAAAAGAAAAAAGAAAAGAAAAGTAAAAATGTCAAAGAAAAAAAGAAAAGTAAAAATATCAAAGAAACATATTTTAAAGTAAAATAGTTTGATTTCCTTCTTGATCTGTCATGTGATATTATGTCAGAGTCAAGCTGGAAAGTAAGTCACATTATATAAGATTAAATAAAACCCATCTGGGCTGGGTGCAGTGGCTCACACCTGTAAACCTAATACTTTGGGAGGCCATGGAAGGAGGATAGCTCAAGTTTGAGAGTACAAGACCAGCCTGGGCAACACAGGGAGACCCTGTCTCTAAAAAAAAATTAACGATTCAGGCTGGGCATGGTGGCTCATGCCTCTAATCACAAACTTTGGGCGGCCAAAAATTAGCTGGACGTGGTGGCGGGCGCCTGTAATCCTAGCTACTTGGGAGGCTGAGGCAAAAGAATCGCTTGAACCCAGGCAGAGGTTACAGTGAGCTGAGATTGCACCACCGCACTCCAGCCTGGGAGATACAGCGAGACTCAAAAAAAAATTAAAAAATTTGCCAAGCATGGTGGTACCTGTATCTCAACTACTCCAATGGCTGAGGTGGGAGGATCACTTAAGCCCTGGTAGTGGAAGCTGTGCTGAGCTATGATTACACCACTGCACTCCAGTCTGGGTGACAGAGCAAGACCCTATCTCAAAAACAAAACAAAACAAACAGAACAACAAACAAAAATCTGGTGAGATGTTATGGTTTGCAGAGCATGAGCTGTAGAGCATCATTTTATGGTTTGTAGAGCATAAGCCCAGGGCCCTTAGTCAGGAATTTGAGCAAGAAAAAAGAAAGGTCAGAGTTTAGAGCTTAGAGATCTCCGCTGTCCTGACCCATTCACTATGGTAGTTGATTACAGAACCCAAGGACTGAAGATACCTGAGCAGGATGAGCTGGGCACCAAGAAAACACATATCCCCTGTGCCAAGAAGTATAAAGACATTATCTGGAAGCCCTGTGAGGAAGAGATCATCAAATTGGCTCCCCAGCTGAACAAGGCCTGAGCAAGGGAGAGAAAGAAGAGGAAGGCAGGACCTTCATTAGACCAGTCCTTTCTCCCATCCTCCAGGGGAGGGGGCAAGGGCAAACCCCCATTTACCTCCTTATTAACCTGATCCTAACCCCCTGACTGTGTGCCAGTGTGCACACTCTGGCTGGCTGTCTATACATCTAGCTCACCTAGTTCCTCCTGAGGAGGAACAGGGGCCAGGGGCTTAGGGGGTGCTCATTTTCCCCACTCTAGAGGTGGGGGCTATTTCTACACAAAAAGAAACTACCACATTCCCCCTACTTCCCTTTCATCCCCTCTCCCCCTCATGACAGATAGCAGGCCCTGAAAAAAATTAAAATGTATCTCCCAAAATATAATTAACATATTTTGAAATTGCCAGAGGCATCTGAACTGGAGCAACTCCATCTTGAAGAAGGGCTGGGTAAAATAAGGCTGAGATCTACTGGCTGCACTCCCAGGAAGTTAAGGTATTCTAAGTCACAGGATGAGATAGGTCAGCACAAGGTACAGGTCACAGAGACCTTGCTGACGAAGCGGGCTGCAGTAGAGAAGCGGGCCAAACCCCACCAAAACCAAGATGGTAACGAAAGTGACCTCTGGCTGTCCTCATTGCTCATTATATGCTAATTACAACACATTAGCATGCTCAAAGACACTCCCACCAGCGCCATGACAGCTTACAAATGCCATGGCAATATCAGGAAGTTACCCCATATGGTCTAAAAAGAGAAGGAACCCTCAGTTCCAGGAATTGCCCTCCCCTTTCCCCAAAATAACTCTAAGTATACTCAGCTGAGCAGCCCATGCCACCGCTCTGCCTATGGAGTAGCCATTCTTTATTTCTTTACTTTCTTTTATTTGAGACAGTCTCACTCTGTTGCCCAGGCTGGAGTGCAGTGGTGCAATCTCAGCTTACTGCAACCTATGCCTCCCAGGTTCAAGGGATTCTTCTGCCTCAGCCTCCTGAGTAGCTTGGGTTACAGGTGCCCACCACAACACCCAGCTAATTTTTTGTATTTTTAGTAGAGACGGGGTTTCACCCTGTTAACCAGAATGGTCTCCATCTTCTGATCTTGTGATCCGCCCACCTCAGCCTCCCCCAAAGTGCTGGAATTACAGACGTGAGTCACCACACCTGGCCACAACCCCTTATCTTAAGGCAGACTTTCCTTTCTATTAATTCCAGGTGTTTAGATAGTTAACTCTTTCCATTAACTGTCAATCAGAAAAATCTTTGGGCCGGGCAAGGTGGCTCATCACGCCTGTAATCCCAGCACTTTGAGAGGACAGGGCCAGTGGATCACATGAAGTCAGGAGTTGAAGACCAGCCTGTGCAACATGGTGAAACTTCATCTCTACTAAAAATATAAAAATTATCTGGGCGTGGTGGCGGGTACCTGTTATCCCAGCTACTCAGAAGGCTGAGGCAGGAGAGTCATTTGAACCCAGGAGGCGGAGGCTGCAGTGAGCTGAGATCGTGCCACTGCACTCCAGCCTGGGCATCGTCTCAAAAAAGCAAACAAAAAGAAAATCTTTGAATCCACCTATGACCTGGATACTGCACCGCCCCCCGCTCCCCCACCACCACTTTACGCTGTCCCACTTTTCTGGATGAAATCAATGTACATCTTGCATGTACTGATTGATGTCTTATGCCTCCCTAAAATGTATAAAACCAATCTATAGCCCAACCACCTTGGCCATGTGTTCTCAGGATCTCCAGGGGCTGTGTCACAGGTCATTGGTCACTCATATTTGGCTCAGAATAAATCTCCAAATATTTTACAGAGCTTGACTCTTTTCATTGACATTGGGGTGCCAGCGGGTCTTTTTTTTTTGAGACAGAATTTCACTCTTGTTGCCCTGGCTGGAGTGCAATGGCCCGATCTTGACTCACTGCAACCTCTGCCTCCCAGGTTCAGTTGATTCTTCTGCCTCAGCCTCCTGAGTAGTTGGGATTACAGACGTGTGCCACCACGCTAAGCTAATTTTGTATGTTTAGTAGAGACAGGGCTTCTCCATGTTAGTCAGGCTGTTCTCGAACTCCTGACCTTATGTCATCCTCCTGCCTTGGCCTCCAAAAGTGCTAGGATTACAGGCGTAAACCACTGCATCTGGCCACCAGCAGGTCTTTTTTTGCTCCCCTCTCATGGACCTAAAATAGGTATGAGCCAGGGATCTAATGAGAAAATGCTGGATCCACTCTGGCCCCTAAGATCAACCCCCCTGGAGCAGCCAGCATTGGTCGCCTGCCCTCATTTGTGCTCAGAAGAGACTATGCTGGGAACATGCACCACTGAGCCTGAGATGGGGATGAGGGCAGGTAAAGGCAAACTCCCTTTTTCTCTCCCTTATTCCTACTCAGGCTACTGTGCATACTGACACCAAACCTAGGGAGGTTGGGGAATGAGATCCTTAGAGTTTTTTTTTTTTTTTTTTTTTTTTTAGACAGAGTCTCTCACTGTCACCAGGCGCCAGGCTGGAGTGCAGTGGTGAGATCTTGGCTCACTGCAATCTCCGTCTTCCGGATTCAAGCAATTCTCCTGCCTCAGCCTCCCAAGTAGCTGGGACTACAGGCGCGCGCCACCATGCCCAGCTAATTTTTGTATTTTTTTAGTAGAGACGGGGTGTCACCATGTTGGCCAGGATGGTCTTGAACTCTTGACCTCATGATCCGCCCACCTCGGCCTCCCAAAGTGCTGGGATTACAGGCGTGAACCACCTTGCCCGTCCGATCCTTAGGTTGTAACCCCAATCCTGACCCCACTTACAAGGTTCCAACACAGTTACTGCAGGCAACCTTCCCTCTCTCCTTGATCAAGAACACCCCAAGCTCAAAAAAGAAAAATTAACTACAGTGTTTACCTTTGCACTGCTCCCCACCCTAATTCAATCCAGATGGAGACTTGGGAATCCTTCTCACTCAATATCCTGACCCCTTGGCTTGTGGATGCCTCTTGGCTAAATCATTAGAGTACAGTGAGTGACCCCGGCCTCCTCCTTATCCCAAGATGTCCCGCCTGACCCTGACCATGCTGTGTGTCCATATACATTCTACATATGTGTATATTAAACCTGCATTGCCAGGTCTGTCCTTTGTTGCCCATGAGTCTAACATTGACTCATTGTCTAAGCTAGAGAGGGGGTGGGAGCGGAATGCCGCAGTGAAGGGAGTGGCAAAGTCAAATTGCTACATAGTCCAAACAAAAGAGAAAGCTTAAAAAAAAAAACCATGAAATTCACATGCAATCTCAGAGACAAGAGAAAGTTGAAATTAGAGCTTTTAGCAAAACTTTAAGGGGAGGGGAAGGCTGGCTGTTGGAAGAAAGAAGACGCCTAGACTTCTAGCCCAGCCCACCCTGCCCATGGCCTCTGGCCACTGCTGCAAACACCTGCCTAAACACACACATACCTGCCAGACTGCATGGCTTTGCTGGGATTGGGTTCTTAACACATCTTCTCAAGTTTCCCCAGTCCAGTCTGACTTCTCCCTTAAGGAGAGATATTTGTAGAACTGGGATGAAGGAAATGAATGTGAACTCTCCCTCCATTTGGGATATGTTATGTGAGACTGAGAGCAAGAGAGGGACTAAGAAACCTCTGTGGCTCATTCCTGTAATCCCAGTACTTTGGGAAGCCAAAGCATGCAGATTGCTTGAGCTCAGGAGTTCGAGACCAGCCTAGGCAATTTGGTGAAATCTCATCTCTACCATTTAAAACAAAAAGAAAAAAAAAAAGCTTTCCTTATGGGAGAAATGGAAGAAGAGAGACAGGGTTATTTTCAGCAGTCTAGTAGTTTCTCTGTAAGGCAAAATAATATAAAAAGACTAATCTGAGCCAGGCATGGTGGTTCACACCTATAATCCCAGCATTTCTGGGAGGCCAGTGTGGGAGGATTGCTTGAGCCCAGGAGTTCAAGGCCAGCCTGGGCAGCACGTTGAGAATTTGTATAAAAAAAATGTTAAGGCCAAGGTTGGTGGCTCATGCCTGTAATCCCAGCACTTCGGAAGGTCAAGGCAAGCAGATCACCTGAGGTCAGGAGTTCCAGACTAGCCTAGCCAACATGCTAGGCTAGCATGTTGTCTCTACTATAAATATAACAATTAGCTGAGAATCGCTAGGGCCGGGGAAGCAGAGGTTGCAGTGAGCTGAGATCACGCCACTGCAGTAAAGCCTGGGTAACAAAGCGAGCCTCTGTCTCAAAAAAAAAAAAAAAAAAATTTTTTTTTGATTAGCCAGGTATAGTGGTGTGTATCTGTGATGCCAGCTATTTGGGGGGCTGAGGTGGAAGGATAGCTTAAGCCCAGGAGGTAAAGGCTGCAGTGAGCCATGTTTGAGCCACTGCACTCCAGACTGGGCAACAGGGCCAGACCCTGTCTCGAAACAAAACAAAAAAAAGACTAATCTGCTCACCGACCCCTTATGTGAAATCACCCCTGTTCTGTGCTTCTCTGCAGTGTGCACAGTCTTGTTCTAACCCTAGAATAAAAGTGGGCTTAATTATTCTTTTTTAAAAAAGAGGCTGGGCCCAGTGGCTCACGCCTGTTATCCCAGGACTTTGGGAGGTTGAGGCTGAGGCAAGCAGATACAATCACTTGAGTCCAGGAGTTCAAGACCAGGCTGGCCAACATGGTAAAACACCATCTCTACTAAAAATACAAAAATTAGCAAGGTGTGGTGGCACACGCCTGTAATCCCAGCTACTTAGGAGGCTGAAGCAGGAGAACTGCTTGAACCTGGGAAGTGGAGATTGCAGAGAGCCAAGATCGCACCACTGCACTCCAGCCTGGGTGACAGAGCAAGACTCCACCTCAAAAAAACAAAAAAAGAGGCCAGGCGCTGTGGCTCGCACCTGTAATCCCAGCACTCTGGGAGGCTGAGGCGGGCAGATCACCTGAGGTCAGGAGTTCACCTGACCAACATGGTGAAACCCTGTCTCTACTAAAAAAATACAAAATTAGCCAGGTATGGTGGTGGGCGCCTGTAATCCCAGCTACTCCAGAGGCTGAGGCAGGAGAACTGCTTGAACCCAGGAGGTGAAAGTTGTGGTGAGCCGAGATCGCACCATTGCACTCCAGCCTGGGCAACAAGAGCAAAATTCCATCTCAAAAATAAAATAAAATGAAATAAAATAAAGGGCAAAGAGAGCCTCTGGAGTTATTGTATTTTATTCATTTACTTAATCTCTTATCTCTGTAAACCTCTGGATCTGCAGATATTTTAGGTAATCATATATATATGTACATGTAAGATATATATATATACACATGTGTGAAAATACATATATGTATATGCAACATCCGCCTCCTGGGTTCAAGCGATTCTCCTGCCTCAGCCTCCTGAGTAGCTGGGATTATGGGCATGTGCCACCATGCCCAGTTAAATTTTGTTCTTTCATCTTTTTTTTTTTTTTTTTTAAATAAAGACGAGGTTTCACCATGTTGGTCAGGCTGGTCTTGAACTCCCGACTTCAGGTAGTCCACCCGCCTTGGCCTCCAAAGTGCTGGATTACAGGCCTGAGCCACCACACCCGGCAATTTTTGTATTTTCAGTAGAGATGGGGTTTCACCATGTTGGTCAGGCTTATCTCAAACTCCTAACCTCATGATCTGCCTGCCTTGGGTTCCCAAAGTGCTGGGATTACAGGCGTGAGCCACCACGCCTGGCCAAGATAATCAGATCTATTTAATATCCTTCCATTTTGACAGAAAAAAATCTGATTTCTAACATTCATCATGTTGGTCAACGTAACTTTTTACCAGTAAAAACTAATTTATCACATGTAGTAGGTGATCAAAGTGTTGCTATGACTAAGATACTAGTAATAGCAGTATTTGCAAACGTGGCCTCTGAATGTCAGAAAAGCACTACCCCTAGACTGTGCACCTTTTTCTTTAATTTTTCATATATATATATATATTTTCCGAGACAGGGTCTTACTCTGTCTATCACTCAGGCTGGAGTACAGTGGCAAGATCTTGGCTCACTGCAACCTCCACCTCCCAGCTCAAGCAATTCTCCCACTTCAGCCTGCCAAGTACCTTGGACTACAGGTTCCTGCCACCACACCAGGCTAATTTTTGTATTTTTTTAGTAGAGATGGGGTTTCGCCCTATTGTCCATGCCGATCTTGAACTCTTGGCCTCAAATGATCCACCCGCCTTAGTCTCCCAAAGTTACAGGCATGAGCCACCACACCTGGCCCATATCCATATAGATATACAGAAACTAGTATAATGAAACATGCAAACTCTCAGGTATGACTCTGAAGGTTCTCTGGGATTTGGGCTCAAACTTTGTTTTTTGGAGATCCAGTCTCGCTCTGTTACCCAGGCTGGAGTGCAGTGGTGCAATCTTGGCTCACTAAAACCTCTACTTCTCAGGTTCAGGTGATTCTCCTGCCTCAGCCTCCCGAGTGGCTGGGATTACAGGTGCCCACCACCATACCTGGCTAATTTTTGTATTTTTGGCAGAGAAGAGTTTTGACCAGGTTGGCCAGGTTGGTCTCAATTTCCTGACCTCAAGTAATCTCAAACCACTTTGCTACATTATCTGCACTGTTCCCCAAGCTCTTCATTGTTCAGACAAATCTGGGACTAGGATGAGAAGATTGAGGTGCCTAGAGCACAAAATGGAAAAAAGACATGGCTGTCAAGTGCTGAGCCTGCACTCGTCCCACCTTGATGCCTCCTTAACTTTTGCATCCCAGGTGCCTCTTTCACCTCATTCTAGTGCCAGCCCTGTTCCCCGAAAATCTCAGGCACTTCACATGCACATACAATTTCAGTGCATCCTGAAAGCCCACTGATTTTGAGATACTCTCTTTTTTTCTTTTCTTTTCTTTTTGTTAGCTGAGAACTAAAAGAGATACTCTCTTAAAGTAACTTTGGGAGGGCCGGGGGCAGTGTCTCACGCCTGTAATCCCAGCACTTTGGGAGGTCCAGGTGGGTGGATCACCTGGGGTCGGGAGTTCGAGACCAGCCTGACCAACATGGAGAAACCCCATCTCTACTAAAAGTACAAAATTAGAAAGGCATAGTGGTGCATGTAATCCCAGCTACTCGGGAGGCTGAGGCAGGAGAATCACTTGAACACGGGAGGCAGAGGTTGCGGTGAGCCGAGGTCACTCCAGTGCACTCCAGCCTGAGCAACAAAAGCAAAACTCCGTCTCAAAAAAAAAAAAATGTTAACTTTGGGAATCAGCCAGGTATGCTGGCTGCCTGTAATCCCAGTGTCTGAGGCATGTGAACCAGAACAACTCCATCTTGAAAAGGAGCTGAGTAAAATGAGGCTAAAACCTACTAGGCTGCATTCCCAGACAGTTAAGGCATTCATTCTAAGTCACAGGATGAGATAGGAGGTGAGCACGAGATACAAGCCCTAAAGACCTTGCTGATAAAACAGGCTACAGTAAAGAAGCCGGCTAAATCCTGCCAAAACCAAGATGGCCACGAGAGTTACCTCTGGTCAGGCTCACTGCTACACTCCCATCAGCACCATGATAGTTTACAAATGCCATGACAACCTCAGGAAGGGGTGGCATGAATAACCCACCCCTTGTTTAGCATATTATCAAGAAATAACCATAAAAATGGGCAACCAGCAGCCCTCAGGGCTGTTTAATTTCCTTTTTCTTTCTTTCCTTCCTTCCTTCCTTCCTTCCTTCCTTCCTTCCTTCCTTTTTCTTTCTTTCTTTCTTTCTTTTTTTTCTTTCTTTCAGACAGAGTTTCACTCTTGTTGCCCAAGCTGGAGTGCAATGGCTCGAACTTGGCTCACTGCAACCTCTGCCTCCTGTGTTCCAGCAATTCTCCTGCCTCAGTCTCCTGAGTAGCTGGGATTATTATAGGCATGCACCATCGTGTCTGGCTGATTTTCTGATTTTTATTAGAGACAGGGTTTCTCTGTGTTGGTCAGACTGGTCTCAAACTCCTGACTTCAGGTGATCCGCCCACCTTGGCCTCCCAAAGTGCTGAGATTAAAGGTGTGAGCCACAGTGCCCGGCTATTTCTTTACTTTCTTAATAAACTTGCTTTCACTTTGCACTGTGGACTCTGCCTGAATTCTTCCTTGTGCAAGATCCAAGAACTCTTTCTTGGGGTCTGAATCAGGACCCCTTTCCTGTAACATATTTCTCTGTCCTCTAGCACCTGGCAGGCCAAGGCAGGAGGACTGTTTGAGGCCAGGAGTTTGAGACTAGCCTGGGCAACACAGTGAGATTCCGTCTCTATAAGATTTAAATAAATAAATAAATCACTTTGGGAATCAAAATATGTGATCTTGACATCAGCTCTAGTATTCATATGTGACTTGAATTTTGAGTCTTAAGACATAAGATTCCAGAACCTCTGAGAGTCCACAGAACACCTTTGTGTGACTTGGAAAAGGCACGACCTCAGGACAGATAGAACCCTGCTAAGAGCAGCTGCAGAATAAGAAGAACCCAGCTTTGCTGTCTCCACCAGTACCCTTGTCATGCAGAACCTGCGCAGGGCTTATGGACAGGGATCTGGTGATTAATGCCTTTCACATGGGTGATGTGAATAAGGACCTGATTTAGAGTCGGACACACCTTTTCAAATCCAAGCCAGTCATATGCCAGAAAATTCTGAGATTCACCTTACGTAGTCTCACTGAGTCTATTCTCCCACCTTTAAAGTGTGCATAATAATTTTTAGAGTTATTATGAGGAATAAACAAGTCAATTCACATCAAGTGCTTTCTTTACATAGTGTAGTTGGTGCTCATTAAATACTAGTTTCCCTGGAAGAGCTTAATAGAAATTTTAATGAATATATTTCCTTCAGGTGATGTTCCAGCACTATGGAGGTCTCAGATATGCCAGAACCTGAGATAAGAATAATAATGGTAATAATAACAAGTATGTATTATAAGTCTTTACTTGTGCCAGGCACTGTTCTGAGAACTTTACATGGATTAACTCATTTAATCCTTCCAACTCTATGAAGCAGGAATTTGCAAAATCCCCTTTCAGAGATGCAAAAAGGCCCTGGCCAGAAATCCTGGGGCTCCTCTGGCTCAGTAAGAGCTAAGAACCAAAGACAGAAGAGGAAATTCTCTCTGCATTTTCAGTCTATGTGGCTCTCTGGCAAGGCTGGGTCTCCCCATCAGGGCACAGGCTGCGGTAGAGGGGGTTCCCAGACTGAAACACTGAGCTACATCCTCCCTCCAGACCAAGCTTCCTTTAATATTGTGAATTAGCAAATCGGCTGGATAGTTGTTCTAACACTCCTGCTAAAAGTAAACACTTAAATTCTAAAGAGTATAGATGAGAATAGGCTAATTTGGTTGTTTTACGGAGTTAAATGGTTTCAGGAGATCCACTCTTAAATTGTAGTCCAAGCTTCCAAGTGACTTTTGCTAATAGCTCTGCCTGTTCTTTAGTTTATCTGTCAGTAAAATGGGTGTTGTTCCACATCTGTTAACATCCCTACAAGCTTCCAGTGAATTTTTTTTTTTAGTGAACTTAATCATTGCTGTCATCAGCAATTACTCTGCCATTGATATGGAAGTTAAGTTTAGTTTAAGTAAAATTAGTTTACCCAAAATCAATTATGCAGTTTAGCACTTGTAAAGCAAGTTAAGCCTTCCCTCCTACCTCAAACACAGCTATTTACATTTATTAGCATTTCACTGACAGGTCTCTTCAAGCTCGAGCATTGAAGCTCCAGCACTTCCAAAAGTGTCCTGCCCCAGAATTCTTAGATACTGAGATCTGCATGGGCTGAAACCATCCTGATTATTTCCAGAAGCCTGGAAAACAGGTCCTAGATAGTCATCATTTCTCAACAAATAAGTACTATGTACCAGGATTTTGTAGGGTCTCTGACAAAGAATACAGAATCTTCTGGTTGGGGAAGTGAATAGATGAAGGTCACGAAACTGGAGAGAAGCAGTTTCTAGAGGCACAGAGAAGCTAGGGAGAGCGCAGGGTGTTCCAATTGGCTCTCTCAGCTAGAGAAAATATCTATAAAGGGCCAGACACAATGCAGGTTCTGTCTCAAATATTTGAATCCCTTCCATCTACACCATTTGGCAGACAGGAAGTCCCTGCTCTCTGCGGATTTACTAATGGGAGAGACAAACCTCAGACATAATGAAGTGGCAGGAGGTGTGTTTACTCCAGCTTCCCTTGAAGGGAAAGAATAGTGGCAGAAAGTTCTTCGGTGAAGCCCAGGGTACACGTGTAAGTGTGGGTGCACATGCTGGTGTGCAGTCTTTTGTTAAATCCAACAGGCTTTGGCTCTGTCAGACAGAGTAAATTAATTCATGTGTACTTTCCGACAATAGTGTGGGATGAGAAAAAGGAGGTTGAGCAGTGAAAGTTAGGATGCTGGCGCTATCTTAGAGAGAGAGGGTCTAATTTCTTGAGAGAGAAGCCCTGCATGTTCTGTTTTCTTGCCCTGGTCTGCTCCAGTTTTGCACATTTATATCTACTACACAACAAAGCTACGGGTTGAAATCAGGTCCCTGGAGCATTTTTAGCTACCAGTGAATCTAGGGAAACTCTAGATTTTGGAAGGTTAAATCAGACTATGATTCAGAGAGTTTGCATTTTAAGGACAGGCAATGTAATTATTGCTCAGAAGAAAGTTTTAATGCAGTCCCGAGGTAATTAAGTACAAAGCCTAAATTGGATGCTGTACTTGCTAAATTGACTTTCTATAACTCAGAAAAGAAGATTCATAGGCAAAGCCTACAATATTATAATGAAAAAGCCTTCTACTAAACTAGTCTGATTGACTTAGTCAAATGGTATATAAATTAAATCCATCTGAAGAATCTGATCTCCAAATGGGATTTTCATTTCCGTAAGACTGAAGTTTTAAAATGTATGTGAAGTAAGAAAGTAAGACTAAAATCATTTCCCCCCACGGCTGGTGAACTTGGCAATCCACATGGAAAATGAGCCAGCTCTTTCCCTGCTGAACAAATCCATTCAAAGTGATTTCATAGTTTTCCTTCCTTATCCTGTGGAATGTGGAAGCCACTTTCCAGTGAGTTTTAAAAATATTATTCTGAGGTTTTAACCCTTTGAGACAAGATACTCATTCTCTCTTTTTTTTTTTATTTTTCCAAGAGTATGTAGGATAATGCAATAGGGATTTTTTTTTTTTTCAGCACAAATGCTGAAGGCAGAAAGTTGATTCACCCTTATTTAATTAGGACCCAAGGGAAACAGTTATGCCTAATATAATTCGAAGTTCTGTAATTGAACTAATATGATTTTGCAGCCACCTGCCAGGGAAACGCTAATGCAGGTAGATTAAATGATGCAGGAAAAATTTCTTTTTGCTTTGGTGTTGTAAAATTAAATAAACTAATTAAAAATCACTAGTTGAAAGCTGCAAGTTGGGTTCTTTTGGGGGTGCCTGACTTCCCTGGCCCAATTTTTCCCCAATTCTCTGCCAAACTCTATTCCAGGTAAAAAAGATATATATGTGCTTGTTTATATTTATGTGAAATATATCTTCAGGAAAGGAAACCAAAAAACTTTGCATTTTTTTTGTTTTTTTGTTGTTGTTTGTTTTTGTTTTTTGTTTTGAGATAGAGTTTCCCTCTTGTTGCTCAGGCTGGAGTGCAATGGCGTGATGTCAGCTCACTGCAACCTCCACCTCCCAGGTTCAAGCAATTCTCCTGCCTCAGCCTCCTGAGTAGCTGGTATTACAGGCATATGCCACCATGCCTGGCTAATGTTTTATTTTTGTAGAGATGGGGTTTCTCCATGTTGGTCAGGTTGGTCTTGAACTCCTGAACTTCAGGTGATCCACACGTCTCAGCCTCCCAAAGTGCTGGGATTGCAGGAGGGAGCCACAGTGCCCAGCCTGTTTTGCATTTTTAAATAGGCAATTCATTCACATTAAATTCAGAAAAGAAGAGAGAGATCCAAGATGGCCGATTAGCAACAGCTCAGGATTGTAGCTCCCAGTGAAAGCGCAGAGAGCAAGTGGACGCCTCACTTTCAGACGAATTTTTGTTGCCCACAGACTGGGAGATTTCCAGCAGAGGAGCCACACGGGTCACCAGCACGACTCTTTTGGCCGGCGCGGTGCCCCAGCACGGCGCTTCTCAGTGCGCAGTGTATGGGACTGGGTGCCCTTTTAGTCGGGCTCGGCTGGTCCCATCCCCACAAGAACAGCAATTGAAAGCGCTGAGGACTGAGAGTTTCACAGCAAGCACAGCCGAACCCAGGAAGAGCTAGCTCTGTGGGGAAGGGACGTCTACTGAAGGAAAACTAAGAAACAGAAAAAACTTCATCACCAACAAGCCAGACGTCCACTCAGAGACCCAATCTGAAAGTCGGCAATTACAAAGACGACAGGTGGATAAATCCACAAAAATGGGAAGAAACCAGTGCA
>CAUYQU010044783.1:0-41164 GCA_963574635.1 Cheracebus regulus
TGGTCAAAAACAAGACCACTTTGTAATTGTGTCTGAATACAGGTAGACACTTACATTATCCAAGCCACAAGAATGATCCAACATCCCCCTAGCCTGGCCACTAGGAGTGACTACTACTGTTTACCAATTACAGATTCAACCTTTACATGGTTTTCTCTCTTAGTTAAAATTTACTAAGTTATCTAATCATGGATCTCCATTTCCTGACAACATCCCGTCTAGAGCAAATCCCAAACTCTTCGCCCTCTCCCCAGAATCATCTAACACAGTCCAAGTCCTACAGTCAAGCCTTTCTGACACCTGCCCATGTTGTGTGTTCTCCTCATAGCAACTGGTGTAAAATCAGGTTCTTAAATAGTGGTATGTTCTTGGTGGGCTTTGTATATAGAGAACACTCCCTCTCTTGCTCAAGTTTCTTCAGAAGGAAGAACTTTTTGAACTTTTTGTCTGACATTCCCAGGATTCTGAGATCAGATGGAACAGGGTCTCTTCTAACAGGACAGACCCACCTGGAACAGAGGTCACATGGAAACGAGCTTCCTTCTACAGGGAGAAATGCTCCTCAAGGATGTCTTGTTTCTTGCTCTCACTTTTTCCCACTGATCCCTGCCTATGTAAGAAGAATCTACACTGTTCCTGGACTAGTTCTGGACCAGTGCTAAAGCAAATTTAAAAAAAGTTAAGAAAGTAACAGTTTACAATAGCAAAGACCTGGAACCAACCCAAATGCCCATCAATGATAGACTGGACAAGGAAAATGTGGCACATATACATGATGGAATATTATGCAGCCATCAAAAATGATGAGTTTGTGTCCTGTGTAGGGACATGGATGAACCTGGAAACCATCATTCTCAGCAAACTGACACAAGAACACAAAATCAAACACCACATGTTCTCACTCACAGGCGGGTGTTGAACAATGAGAACACATGGACCCAGGGAGGGGAGCACTATACACTGAGGTCTGTTAGGGGGAAATAGGGGAGGGACAATGGGGGGTGGGGTGTTGGGGAGAGATAGCATAGGGAGAAATGCCAGATATAGGTGAAGGAGAGGAAGGCAACAAATCACACTGCCACGTGTGTACCTATACAACAATATTACATGTTCTTCACATGGACCCCAAAACCTAAAATGCAATAAAAAAAAATAAAATTATAAAAAAGAAAAAAAAATTAAGGAGGTTGTCAACTATCAGTAAAGTCCTGGTCATTTTAAGCTGATTGTTTCAGAGGTTATAGTTAAGTTTTCTGGATTGTTACTAGGGATGGCAGTTTGACTGTCAGGCTAGATTCCTGGGTTGTCTATTGTAGACAATGGCTTGGTTTCCTGGGCAAGTTGTTGCAGGTTGCTTCAGACTCTGGGTCAGGGCCCTATTTTAATATATGGTCTGGCCATTGTCTCTTTATGTATTCAATCTCTCACAATTTATTTTCCCATGAGCTACATATGAGAGCTCTAAACCCTCCTACCATCAAACATTACATATTATCATTTTTTACTCATTTTGTCAATTTAGCTGGGGGAAAACAGTATTAACATTTTAATTTTTGTTTTAACTTGTATTTCTTTGACTTAGGATGAGTTGATGTTTTTAATAAATATTCTGGCCATTTTCAACTTTCTTCTGTCCTTTCTACTCTTGCTCTTTATCCATCTTTTATGGGAAAGTTGATCTTTTTCCTATTTAGCTTGTAAAAGAAATGTTCAGTAGATAATTGGTTATTTGGTTTTGAAGCGAAGAGGAGTCTGATGCTGAAGGTAAATCTGAGGTTTTCAGCATATATTAGGTTGTTGCAAAAGTAATTGCAGTTTTTGCCATTACTTTTCATTGATATTTGAAGTATAGTATGGTGTAGTATTACAACCTAAGACAGAATCTAGAAAATACATGGATTTGAGGGAACATTGAAGGGATAATGTTTAGACTCACTGTAGTGGTTCTCTTGCTAGATTCTTGTGAAATTAGTGTGCCTTAATTTGCACCAAGGCATTTTATTGATAAAATCAAATAGTCACTTTATTTTCCCAATTCACAGAAAGAAAACAATTGATTAATGGGCAAAATATTTTATTTAGGGTTTTCACATGTGCGTTCTTGAAATCTTTGATTTTTTGCTGTTACTTAGCTATAAACAAGCACTGAGACATAAAAATACATAAAAATAGTAAATAAATCCCAACAATAAAATCAAAAAGAAACTATCACGCTTGCTTTGACAGCTCCTTACTTTTAAATATATATCAGGTATCTAGCACAGTGTCTGGTGCATAACAGGATCACTATGATTATTTGTTGACTGAATCAATTAATTAATTGAACATCTTTTCACTCATGGTGTTTTCTCAAGAACTAGACTATTTGGTGCCCTGCCACCTGAGTACGTTTCAGACATGTTCTACGAGAAAATAAAAAGACATTGAAGATTTAGAGCAATGAAATTACACAAAAAAAGGGGTATCTGGGAAGTTTAAGTGAGCTGTTATGTGAGAGTTTCAAGGTGGGAGTGATCAAATCAGTTGGAAAGATCAGACGTGACTTCAAGGAGCACATCAAGTGGTCCTTAAAGGATAGGTAAGAGGCTGATGGTAAGAGGAAAGGGAGAAATATTTCATGTAAAGGGAACAGTATAAGAAGAGACATAAAGATGTGGAATAGCAAAGAGTCAGATAAAAGACCAATTAAGTAGGATGGTGCTAGAGTCTGTTGATAGAAATTTGTGTATGATTTCACTGGTAGTTGTAGCAGAGACCACTAAATGCCTGCCTAATAATATCCATTCACTTCTACTTTATTAGTAAAAGAACTCCTAAAATATTAGGGGCAGCAATATGTTTAAATAAAAGATATTTCCTGGTCTCCATCACAGTTTGGTATGGCTATATGATTAAGTTCTGGTCAATTATATACAAGTCGAAATGTTATGCATGCCTTTCAGGGAAGTCTCTTAAAGGGGAACAGACAGCTGGGGATATCCCTTTTACCCTTTCTGCTATTAGATTCTCCAACTACCATATAGGTCCCTTAACTGACCTTGAGGATGAAAACCAAATTCTAAGGATGAAGCAGAAAGATAGAAGAAGCCTGGATCCCTGATGACTGAAGCTACCATGCCACTCTAAACTGTCTGCCTCCAAACTAATTTTTTTTGAAACAGAGTTTTACTCCTGTCACCTTGACTGGAGTCCAACGGCACCATCTTGGCTCACTACCACCTCCACCTACTGGCTCAAGTGATTCTTCTACCCCAACCTCCCAAATAGCTGGGATTACAGGCATGTGCCACCGCACCTGGCTAATTTTTCTATTTTTAGTAGAGATGGGGTTTCACCATATTGCTAAGGCTGGTCTCAAACTCCTGAGCTCAGGTGATCCACCCGCCTCCACCTCCCAAAGTGCTGGGATTATAGGCGTGAGCCACTGTGCCTGGCCTCCAAACTCATTTTGAATGAAATAAAAATCCCTTTTGTTATTGTAGCTTGCCTATCACATGCAGACAGACTTAATCCTAACTGATATAGTGGTGGGGAGCCATTGAGAAGTTTTGAGAACAGAAATGACTTGGCCAAAAGATATCACCTACTGCACCTGAGGAAGTTCTTGTTTTTCTATTTGCCCACCTGACACAGGAGAAAGGGAGAGATCACATGCTCACGTGTGTGAGAAGAACAAACTTTCAGATTATAAAAGTTTTGGAATCTTGGGACATAGGACAAGAACAGTACTGCCAGGGTACCAACTTGCATTTGGTTCTTTCTAGTTCATCGTGATGTTTAAGAGCTTGAGAATCAGATCAGGATTCAAATTTTGTGTGCGCCATTTATAATAAAGTCTAGGAAAAGTTAACTTTTCCAAACTCCAGTATTCTTAGCTGTTAAATAGGCTAAAAGTACCTTCCAATCACGGTTGTTGAGAAAAACAAATGAGCAAATATACATCAAAGTCCTTGCCAAAGGCTGGGGCCCAGTTGTATTTATCGCTGTTGTACTGCTGTTTTGTTTCCTGCACTTCAGTGTGCACATAATGAACACTGCTGTCTCCTCTTCAGGTTTCATTTTCCATCATCCTCATTTAGAGGTACAGGACCACTCTCAAGATTTACTTGTTTTCATAAAAAGAAGAAAAGGAATTTGGGGGAATGTGCAGAGTTGCCCTTTACCCAGTCTCTCAAAGGAGACTGTTCAGGGATTATCAGAGGCCTCTTAAAGAGTATGGCCCAAAAATGTTAGTTTCTGTACAATTATAGAGAACATGGAGCTGTACCTTACTCATAGTGAATTTAGAAAATGCTACCAGTTACCCTTTTCTATGCAATTTCCCATAAGTGATCATCCTTCTAGGTATGTGTGCTATCATAAGCAATGTATTTTGTCTTTGTCTCTGGTTCCTGGCACAGAGCACTTTAAAACCTTTAGAATTTCCTGAGCAATAGGAGAAAATTTTATTACTGAATTCCTTTTTATTATACTTGAGTTTATGCTAATAAGGTAACTTAGGGTGGGGTTCCTATATAGCAGCAAGATGCGACTGGCCATCAAAAAGACCAATTGATTGTGGGGTTGGAACTTTCAGCGCACCCCCCAACCCAGGGAGGGGGTGGGGAACACTGGAGATTAAGTTCTATAAAACCTCTTGAAATGAGATCTGATGAGTTTCCAACTTAGCAAACACATCCATGCACTGGGAGGATGGAGTTCCCCATGGGGACAGAAGCTGCTGTGCTTGGTATCCTTCCAGACCTTGCCCTGTGTACCTCTTCATCTGGCTGTTCATTTGCATCCTTTATCATAAACTGTTAAATATAAGTAAAGTGTCTTCCTAAGTTCTGTGAGCATTCTAACAAGTTATAGAACCTTAGGATGGGGTTCATAGGAACCTCCAATTTATAGCTGATTGGCCAGAGCACAGGAGGCCCAGGACTTGCAACTGACATTTGACATAGGGGACAGTTTTGTGGGACTGAGCCCCTAAGCTATAGGATCTGTGCTAACTCTGGGTGGTTGGCAACAGAATTAAGTTGTTGAACACCCAACTGGTGTCCAGTGAGTCAGAGTGTTAATTGAAGGTATTTAAAAACACTCCAGAGTATGTTAATACCTCACATTTATGGATGTCTAGATGGGAAGTATTAGAAATTAATGGAGAAGGTTAATGTCTTTTAAAAAAGAGAAAGGCAGTATATAAATGGTCTGTCCAATATTACCCAGTAATGAACAAGACAGAGAAGAGACCCTAGAAGGAATTTTGTCTTTATATTCATTGTAGTATTTTGAAAGATATTTTTCCAGATTTTTTCCCCCACAAATATATATATAAGGGACTACCTATATATGTTTTAAACATAATTTGAAATCACACTCTAGAGTTGTTGGCATTATTTTAAAAACTTTTAATATATCAATTGAATCATACCCTAGAGTTCTGTGGCATTTTAAAAAACGTATTAGTATATCAACAATGTAATTGCACATAATATAGAGCTACATAATTACTTATGCTTATATAGTCTTCCATGGAGTTGGTTTCCATGGTTTATATAACTAATTCTTCTCTACTTTTCAATATTTAGGTTGCTTTCAATTTTTCACTATTATAAACTATACTGTGATGGACATTATATCTTGCGCATGTCTCCAAATTATAAATATTTTCTTGGAAAAATGTGTAGAAATGGAATCGCTTGGTCACTGAAAAATCTGAAGTTCTTCTAACAGTTCTTTGGAAATATCAGAAAATACAAAAACAAACAAACAAAAAGCAAATAAACAAACAAACAAACAAAACCTCTTCAAGGCTGGGTGCAGTGGCTCACACCTGTAAACCCAGCACTTTGGGAGGCCTAGGTGGGCAGATCATCTGCGCTCAGGAGTGCAAGACCAGCCAAGGCAATCTGATAAAACCCCATCTCTACTAAAATACAAAAAAGGAATTAGCCAGGCATGGTGGCACACACTGGTAATCCCAGCTACTCGAGAGGCTGAGGCAAGAGAATCACTTGAACCCAGAGGCAGAGGTTGCAGTGGGCTGAGATCGTGCCACTACACTCCAGCCTGGGCAACAGAGTGAGATCCTATCTCAAAAACAAAAACAAAATTTAAAAAGTCTTCAATACTCTAATGTGGTGATTTTGAATAATTTAGGAAACATTTTATTCATTCTTTGGATTCCTATTATATGTTTACTAAACGAGTATTTCAAAGACCATCTGTTTGAGTTTTCCCTAGACATAGAATGCTAGGTGCAATCCACTTACTGAACTTCTTTCATATTTTTGACAGAAAAGCACAAAACTATTTTTTTAACTTAAAGCATGAATTCAATCTGCTCAGAATCCAGATGTTTAGCTGTGCCAGGAAAACATATTATTTCATAGAAAATCATTTTCAATCAAAATTTTGAAACAGAATACTTAAACACATCCTGCCATTGGCTTCAAGTATCATTTGTGAAACAAGGTCCATTTTTCAGCAAGAGTACATTTTCAAGGTATGTTTGTGGTGCAAGAGCCTTCTTCTAACATAAAGACATGAAAAATTGAAAAAAAAGAGGAACAGAAGAAAAGAAAAGAGGAAGGGTTTGCTGCACTAAGTGAACTCAATGGCAGTCAGCAATTGTGTTCCAAAATTTAACACAACCAGTATGTTAATTAAATCTTAATACTTTTTAATATAAACAGTAATTGCACCTCATTTCTTAGCCAGAAAGCTTTAATCCATAAGAGAGTTGAATCTATACATGATATGAAAAATAGTACAAACTGTTACTGTTGCAGTATCAGTAATAAAATAAATAGCCTATAATGTCAGTTTCACAGTTTTGTACTTACCTTGAACATTAGTTTACAAAGAAAACCAAACTTAATCACCATAGAGTTTTATGTGTTATACTTTATTGTGTTTCTGCTGTACTCCACTGATTTTTATGATAAACTAGCTTGGAATGCAACAACCTGGGGCTTATGCACCATTGATGGCATTATTATCAAAGAAAAACACAACCTTAATTACAAGCCCCTGACCCAGAAATTAGATTTTGGAATTTTTTTTTTTTTTTTTTTTTTGCCTAGAACTGCATGCCACACCAAGGTTATGACCTTTTGATTGTTGCTTTAAGGAAAAAATGGCTTTAATCATTAATAAGGAAGACTTGTACCCCTAAGAAGGGAGCATACCCAGGGGAACGCAAGAAAGAAGAGCACCATTGTTAGACTCCTGGATGATACTGCTAACTGGTTTGACAACTGCTGGAGAAAAATACTTATGTGGCAGTACCAGAACTCAAGGCCTAACATCTCCAGCTGATGTATCATGAACTTCTCTGACCCATAAATGACTAGAAAGTACTGGAGAAACTCCCCACGCAATACCCATTCCTTCCCAGAGCCGTTACCACAATGCTTACTGCTTCCCAGAGCCTTTGGAAATGCTCTTCCTTTGGCGCCTTTCCCTCACGCTGCTTCCTGTAGATCCTGCTTCAAACTGGGGTGTTCCACTCTTCCTGTTCCCACAAGCTCATTCCTACTCCTTCTCCCTTATCCTGTTCTAGAGACATTCTCCTATTTTTGCCTGCCATTGGGGCAGGTAAGTGAAAAGAAGGTTGGGGAAAGGCCTTTTTGATAGGACTGGACATGGAGTAAGAACACCATGGACTTTCATCAGCTGATATAGAAGATGGACCTTTCTTTTCTCCTGTTTTTCTCCATCCTAGGTCTGTTTATTGCGGCTGAGAAGGCCTAATGGTGCAGAGGTCCTGTTTTGATCATTTATGATATGCTGTAAGTACCATCTTTTGGATCGTCTGCCCAGCACACATTTTCTAGGACTTGTCTCCCTACCACCTGATGCCCCCAGCCCACCACCTACAAGGTACCTGTAAACTCTTTCTACTTCCTAGATATGGTTTATTGATCTTCATCCTTTCCCTGAGATTTTTGTAATTAAGACCGAAAAAAGTCAAGCTATTTCCTGATGCCTTGGATTCTATAATCTATCCCAGGAATCTTTTTGTTCAAACAAGTTCCAATTCACTTTCTGATGCTAACAGTCAGAGCCCTAACTGATGTGTTCACACACACATACAAGTCGACTTTCTTCTCTAAGCAATTGTCATATCCTCTCTTCTCTGCCCTTTGCTTTAGTGAGTGGGCTTCGGTAACCAGGGAAACAGTCTTGGTTTCCAGCCCTAAGGGATTAAGGAAATGTATCTTGGAAAAGAAACAGGCTAGGTGCAGTGGCTCATGCCTGTAATCTTAGCACCCTGAGAGACTGAGGCAGGCGGATCACTTGAGCTCAGGAGTTTGAGACCAGCCTGGGCAACATGGTGAAACTCCATCTCTACAAAAAGTAAAAAACAAAATTAGCTGGATGTGGTGGCACATGCGTATTGTCCTAGCTGCTTGTTGGGGGAAGCAGAGGGAGGAGGTTTCTTGAACCCAGGAGGTCGAGGCTGCAGTGAGTTGAGAGCATGCCATTGCACTCCAACTTGGGTGACAAAGTGAGACCCTGTCTCAAAAAAAAAAAAAGAATAGACAGCAACAGGGCTGAATCCCTTGCTCACTGCATGATGCATAGAATCACCACTCCCACCTTCTCTTGCCACATTTCTTCAGTTGCATGTGGCACTGACAAAAACTAGGACTTTGCCACTCTTCTAATGCTAGCTGGATTCCAGTCAATAACTGATTTTACAATGCCTTCTTTACAAGATTTGGATGGGCAATCACAGTTCAGCCAGATTCAGGGTCAGGAGCCATTTTGAAGTTCAGTTTCAAGTTAGGAAAAACTGTAATACTGAACCTCTCAAAGAGATTGACTCAAGTTTCTGGTTTAGGGGTAGGTTAGTAGAGGACTGGTCTTGGCTTCCCAGTCCTTTTTGGAGGTGGGATCACTATAAAGGGAAGAGTGTTCAGAAAAACCCTGAGGCCAACCAACCACCCAGCCAAAACACTGCCTGCAATGCCCTGAGAGTATTCCTAATATAATAGATATTCTTTGAGTTAAAAGTAATACATCTCCTCATATTTAGGTGGCATGTGGTTGGGAGATAAGGTTCTTACTTTTCAATAGAAAGGAATAAAACCCTGAACAGCCAAGACTTGAACATGATTTTTTGCAATACAACCTTTCTGAAACAAGGCACAGTCTATTCTCAAAGCATTGAATTTCTTCTTTCTTTGAGTTCCCAGTTTATAATGGTTGATCCTCTTCTACTAACAAGCAAATGAATTACAGATTTTTCTCTTTCTAGTGATTTAAAATGTTGCTAAGTTTGCACTGTGGTCCACAATTTGCAAATATTCTCTAAGACTCTTACATTAAACTGTAGGAGTGAAGAAAATATTCAGACTTTAATAGTAATAGTCTTAGCAGACTTGGTGTAATTTCATTGTAATTTTATATCTGGGAAAGGATTTATTGGTAACAGTTACAAGCTGTGCTACACATGCCACATTGCTGCAAATGGCTAGAAGATCAATGCCCTTAGAGCATCTACACACCTAAAAATTCTCCTCATCCTATAATAATGGCTCTTTTTTTTTTTTTTTTTTTTTTTTTTTGTGACAGAGGTTTGCTCTGTTGCCCAGACTGGAGCGCAGTGGTGCTATCTCGGCTCATTGTAACCTCTGCCTCCCACATTCAAGGGATTCTCTTGCCTCAGCCTCCTGAGTAGCTGAGACTACAGGCACGCACCACCACGCCCAGCTAATTTTTTGTATTTTTAGTAGATACAGGGTTTCACCATGCTGGCCAGGCTGGTCTCAAACTCCTGACCTCATGATCCTCCCATCTCGGCCTTCCAAAGTGCTGGGATTGCAGGCGTGAGCCACCGTGCCTGGCCAATAATGGCTCTTTTCTGTGTTTGCACATACTAAATTCTATGAATTAAGCTAGACTCTTCAAACCTCTTAGAAATCATGTCAGAGTGACTCCCAATTTCACTGCTCATTCAAAATCTGTGCTATGTTGTGGATATCATGTATTTCAACCAGAAAGTCTTTTCTCAACTTTAAATAGTATAAGAATCCTTGCAAAGCAAAGAATCATCGGCTCCTTGCTTGACTTCACCCCCACTTAGGAGTCAGGAAGTTATCCTTTACTCTGAGCATTCATGTGCACTAAAGCTGGTGGCATGTAGTTAATATTGTCATGGTAAAGTCTGTTTAAATGTTTTTTCTCATTGCTCATAGCAGGAAGGCTTCAGAGAAGACTTTTGTTTTCGCCTATGCAAAAGATTATATGGGGAGCTGTTTTTCCCAAAGGTTCCATTATTTAATTTTTGGGCCCTTTACTGAATTCTTTCATCCATGAAATGTGTCCAAGATCCTGATTTCCCTTTCAGAAATATTAATAATATATTATTACTATGTAATTATTTGGAAGATTTTTTTAAAGGCATGTTTTCTCCTACTCATTTACACAGACGGTATTCATTTATTTAACAATGAGAATCTAGTAAGGGTAAACACATGAATGCAAAGATTGAGAGACAGTTCAACTAAGCCTATAGTGTAAGAATATTCACTAAATTCACAGAGACTCAAATTCATTGCTGCCATTGATTATTGTATGTTTTTCTCTTTTCTTCTCTTCTTTTTGACTGTAGATCCCAAACTGAATTCATTATCCCTTCTTTAAAATCTTGAGTTTCTTTTCTTCATGATTGGCAGCACCTACATCCCCAAGTCAGGAAGCTGGGAGTCTTCTTGGATGCATCTCTTTCCTATATACTCGCAAATCCCAATATGTCACCAAGTTCTGTTAATTTTACCTGTTAACTTCTCGCTCTGTGCCCTTTCCTCCACTCATATTTTTTTTTTCTTTTTTTTTGAGACAGAGTCTTGCTCTGTCCCCAGGCATCAGGTTGGAGTGCAGTGGCACAATCTTGGCTCACTGCAACCTCCGCCTCTCTGGTTCAAGCAATTTTCCTGCCTCAGCCTCCTGAGTAACTGGGACTACAGGCGCGTGCCACCACGCCCAGCTGATTTTTGTATTTTTTTTAGTAGAGACGGGCTTTCACCATGTTGGCCAGGATGGTCTTGATCTCTTGACCTTGTGATCTGCCCACCTCAGCCTCCCAAAGTGCTGGGATTACAGGCGTGAGCCACTGCGCCCGGCCATTCTCACATCTTTACTAGTTCAATGCACTATCGACCCTCGTTTAGACTATTACAACAACCTCTTAACTAGCCTCTCCATCCCCATCCCTCTCCTTTGTTTATTCATGCTGCATCTAGAGTCATATTTTAGAAAAGATATTTGATTGTAAACTTCTCTGTGTACAACCTTTCATTGGCTCTTTATTGCTCTTATGAGGACATTATGTTAAGTGAAATAAGCCAGGCACAGAAAGACAAATGTTACATGTTCTTACTCATGTGTGAGCACTAAAAAATTGATCTCATGAAGGTAGAGAGTAGAAGTGTTGGTTCCCAGAGTCTGGGATGAGTGTATGATGGGGATGAAAACAGTTTGCTTAATGGAGACAAACATGCAGTTATATAGAAGGAATAAGTTGTAGTGTTCAACAGCATAGTCGATGACTAGTTAACAATGATGTATTTTTCAAAAGAGTTAGAAGAGATGAAATGTTCCCAGCACAAAGAAATGATAAATATTTGAGTTGATGGATATTCTAAATATCCTGATTTTATCATTACACATTGTATGCATGTATCAAAATATCACATGTACTTCATGAACATGTACAATTATCATGTGTCAACAACAAATTGCCTATGAATCTCTTCCAAAGAAACTATACTTTTCACTTTTGATTTATATTTATAGTCCTAAGATTTTAGGCAGCTCAAGCTACCAGTTAATCTATACCTGGTGACAATGAGACTATAACATTTTTTGCAAACATAGGATGGCCCTTCTATCCTTGGAGAAAAATAAGGACCACGAGAACCTAGAGTTCTTTTAAGCCACTAGGGTATTATTTCATAAACATGTGACGATTTAACTCTGAGTTGAACAAGTTTCTTTCTGTGACTAGTATTGCCTACAACAACTTTTTCCTGCTTCCAGGCTACCATTTGACAATAAAAACAACTAAGATTTTACTAAATGTCTTCCATTCTTAAGTTATAAGATGACTTAAAAAATAACTTAGCCCTCAAAACAATTGTGACCTTTTGAACCAGTTTTCTTGAATCTTTGCAAATTGTTGACCTGCTTTGTGAAAGACGTTCAACTCTGATGCTGCTTTCCCTCCAGTTGTTTTAAAGTCTTTCTGTTGCAGTTGTTGTTTGTTTTTAAAGACAAGGTCTCACTATGTTGCCTAACCTGAAGTGTAGTGGTGCAATCATAGCTCACAGTAGCCTTGAACTCCTGGGCTCCAGCCAAACTCCAGCATCAGCCTCCTAAGTAGCTATGACTGCAGGCAGAAACCACTGTGCCCAGATTCTTATAGGAATTCGGTCAAGTATGCTACTTACGTTGTTCTACAACCATTGTATGAACTGTCTTTGAGGTTCTGTTTTCTAAGTTTACAATGTCAATCTTAGAACATTCAAACTATAGGCACTTATTGTTAGGTCCCTAGGAATTTTTATTTTATTGTCTTCATGGCCAAATCCTTTAGAAAACATATCGGCATAAAATCATTAAATATGTAGAATGAATTTAGATTTTTTAACAGTAGTTAATCACTCCAAGTACTAAGTAGAATTAATTTTATTCCCCCCAAAATTAAGAGTATTTGAAAGTCTTACTGGTAAGTAGATCATCTCGGTGTATCTTAAAAGTTTTTGTTTGTTTTGTTTTTACCTACTGCACCCCACAGTAAGAAATTTGTTCTATATCATAACCTAAATATTGATATGTATATTGAAAGAGTATGCACACAGAGAGACATAATTGAAACAAAATATCCATGAAATAATACTTTTAGTATAAGTGATGTAAACTGACATAGCCAATTTTTTTATTCTATTCTATTCTATTCTATTCTATTCTATTCTATTCTATTCTATCCTACAATATTCTAGTCACTACTCATTAAGTTGATTTCATGATCTGCAATTGGGGAACAATCTGCGGCCGAAGTGGGCGGATCATGAGGTCAGGAGTTCGAGACTAGCCTGGGCAACATGGTGAAACCCTGTCTCTACTAAAATACAAAAAAATTAGCTGGGTGTGGTGGTGGATGCCTGTAATCCTGAGTAGCTGGGAGGCTGAGGTAGGAGAATCACTTAAACCCAGGGGGTAGAGGTTGCAGTGAGCCAAGATTGTGCCACTGCACTCCAGCCTGGGCAACAGAGCGAGACTCTGTCTCCAAAAACAACAACAACAACAACAACAACAACAAAAATAACAAGGCAAATGAAGTAGAGTGGAATAACTAGTTTTTTACTTTCTGGAACATTTTTGCAACATTTAACCTTTAATTTCTGGATGTTGCTGGTTGGGCTCAATCACTAGGGCTTCCTACCTTCAACGTAAGCATGTGAGCAAGTCGAACCAATTATAATACCTTTCCTATAGGACATAGTAGTTCTTCTAGGTAAGTACTTTTAACTCAAGGTATGCTTATCAAAGCTTCTTCACTGAAATGAGAGTGGAAGAGAACCTCTTTCTACTGGGCTCACCAACCTGAGAGAATGTGAGTCTGCACTGTTTGCCGCCCCCTTCATCTTGCTTGTGTGGGGAAAGCCTGATTGAATAATGATGCCATTGAGGACTGCTCCGCTGAGAAGTGGCAAGGGACAGAGAGAGCCCTGGGATCAATGCTTGAGCAACCAGATCAAACTGTGAAGAATGCTAATTTATCTTGTATTTGCCAGGATGAGATGATCTAATTTTCTTTTTATTTAAACTATTTTAAATAGAGTTTTCTCACTTGCCAAGCCTAAGAGTGGTAATAATATGGTAAAAGAGACGGACACTGAGGGCTTGATATTTGTGATGTGAGTGGGAAGGCCACATGCCTCTGTCCATATTGGAAATATTAATAAAGGCTATCCTCTCTTTCCTTTCTATCAGCCCTGGGAAAATGGGCTGTTGAATGACTTTTATGGCAGGATAGTATATTTTTAAAAATTTAAGTATTAATTGTATGCTCTTCTCTCCTCCTGCACTGGTTCTTCTACTCCTTGTCTTCTTCTGTGTTGTCAGCTTGGTATTCTTTATTTATTTCCTCAGGAAAGGAATGGTACAGAGGAAATGCAGTCTTGTATTTTCATCTTCAATTGCCCAGGCTTCAGGATAACATGCAAGAGCTTTATTGAATAAAAAGCTGTGTAACTCTAAGACCAGAAAGGAATCCCTAGGTTGAGGAGTATGAAGGACAGAGGGGACATGAAGTGGAAGAAAGCTGGGAGAAGCCAGAGGCAAAGCTTTCCCGTTCTGCTCCAGCACCTGGTCCCATGAATAGAGTCCAATACTAACACCTGGGGGACTCCCTAGCTCCATTCAGGTGAGGACCATGCATCCCCTGTGCTGAGAATTTTGTTAATTGTTCTTGCATTGAGGCTCAGTAAGAATCTTCTTGCAGCAGCAGCTAGCACATCACTTGCTGGTCTGGTGTCTAACTCTGGGTAGATAGCACCCACCAGGATGCACAAATGCCCCCTGAAGTACAGTGTGAGGCCTTTGGTGCACAGGGAGACAACAAAGTCCACTGCATACTGGCTTAGATGAAACAAATTATTACCAGCCAGAAATCTCTCCAGGCTTGGTAGTCATACAAAACCCTACCTGACTTCTAACCCCCGACTCCCACCCCTAACATACACCTGATCACAACCACCTTCACACTTGATTATTATACATTTTTCTGAATAGGGATTCAGTCCATTAGTACTACACTATTTTACACATTTTTGTTTCATGGCTTCTCAACAAATGTTAAACCACTATTACTTAAGCCCAATGCTAAGCACTGAAAATAGAAAGAAGACAGCCCTAGATTCCCTGTCCTAATGTGACTCTCACCATGCGTCAGAGGGTGTAGAAATGTATGTACCTCATCCCATTATATATGGTAAGTGCTGTCAGGTTCAAAGCGTTGATGAAATGGGAATGGCCTAGGTGACCTCCCAAGGCCTCTTCTATCATTGGAGAATTTTTATTTTTTGTTTAA
Organism: Cheracebus regulus; assembly: GCA_963574635.1. Classification (NCBI taxonomy): domain Eukaryota; kingdom Metazoa; phylum Chordata; class Mammalia; order Primates; family Pitheciidae; genus Cheracebus; species Cheracebus regulus. The sequence continues at coordinate 15,089 of CAUYQU010044783.1, forward strand.
TAACAATTACCCTGCATTATCATAATTTTCATTCTGGTTTAGCCATACACATTCAACCTGTAGAGTTCAGTGAAGGAGTTTTCCTATATTATTTTCTGAAGGGTAAAATTTGGCATTAATTACAGAAAAAACCATGTGCAGTGGCTCACACCTGTGGTTTTAGCTACTGGGAAGACTGAAGTGGGAGGATTGCTTGAGCCCAGGAGTTCAAGGCTTCAGTGAGCTGTGATGGTGCTACTGCACTCCAGCCTGAGTGACAGAGCAAGACCCTGTCTCAAAAACAAAACAAAACAAACCCCTAGAGTGAATGATACATGGAAGAGTCTCTGAAAGAGCACTCCCCTAAACTTCCCTCCACCCCCATTGACAAAATCTAACAAAAGTGTGGCAGGTGTCCCATCTGCTGCAGGGTTTGGCACTTTTCACAGGGTTTGACCCCTCCAACCACGGGCTTGCCAACCAGATGGCCACTTCCGTCATTATAGTTTCCACTCCAGTGCTGATATCAATCCTCTCCTCTTCATAGAAATAGTCTGCCCTTCCTATTTCCTCCCCTTCTCTCCAAACTCCTTCAATAATTGACACTAACCCAGAGACCCAAGGCCCATACTCACCCTTGGACAGCCCTTGATTATGGCGATACCGAGTGACTACATCAGACGTCAAATCCTAATCTCTTCAGTTTCACTCCATGCCATTAAGTGGTGCTTGAAAGAGACTGTTTAAGTACATGGCTTTGTGGTAGTTTTTTTTTTTTCCTACTTCTTCTCAGTGAATCTTTCTAAAGAAATGCATTTTGAGCTAAGAGCCTCTTCCAAAGTGAAGAGTATATTTGTAGATTTCAAGGAATTAAAAACCAGGCCGCCACCTGCCAGGGTAGTTAAAATGGAGCTGAACAGCACTCCTGGAGGAGGGGCCTGTCCTGATTAGGGAAGTGACTCAGCTTCCTAATCCATTGGAGAAATGACTTTTTCAGAAATGGAAGACATACTATTTTGAAAAGATTATGTAACATTCCAAAGGCATATACTTTTAAGTAGAGAATTCTAGTTGGGTGATTGCATTACGGAATAAGTTAATAATTGAAATGACTACATCTTAATAACAGGCAAAGCATTTCCCTGAACAATAGTTTTTTTTACATTCTTTTCATTCTGCAGACTCAGAGAGGTCTTTTGATGGATCATAAGCCTTTTATAGAGCCATGACCCAGATTTAGAAAAGCTGTAATCACCTCATGCTGACCTTTCATAATAAGCATGCTCTATCCTTCCACACCCCCAGCCCCAAAATGAACCCTAAAGTATCCAATTTCGATATTAGGAACTACATATGCTAGAATTTATAACCAAAGTTTCACATAACCCTGTCACATTTTGGCAATAAATTAACTGGTAAGATGTCATATTAAGTGGAATGTATTCCTGTTGATTGTCAAGGACTAGATATTGAGCTTATTTGAGTGCCTTATTGATTTATATTTGTTTTATAGCAACAGTGGATGGCGCTTCTCCTTTAAGACAACAAAATTAACCTTATTCTCTTCACATATCTGGCAGCAACTTTATCACCTTGATATGTTCCAAGGTTGGCAGTGAAGAGAGAATTTTTAGATGGGAAGGACTGGCTGTCCAGCCCTGGCTGCTTCCCTTGACAGAGGCCATTTTTCCACATCAATATAGACAGTTGTCAAGCTTTCTTGGAATCCAGGTTAAAGGAAGAGATGAGTAAAAACAAGAAAGGCTGACCTGTAGCCATTAATTAAGTCTGAATTTCCAAGTTCTAATTTTCTGTAGAGGAGTCGTCTAACTTTATCCCCATAGGACATCATGTTACAACACAATTGTCCGACATCAGAGTAAGAGATACAGTGTTTGGGTCTTTTCCCTGCATGACCACTGATGATAAATATAACCATAAAATTTTCTACAAATGTATCACATTCACATATGGTCGCTTCTTAAATTCTCTTAACATCCTGTTGAGTTAGTCATGATCATACCCCATTCCTGCTTAAAATATTCTACTAACTCCCCTTCATCCACAAGATAACGTCTAAATTCTTTGGCATGCCATTGAGATCCCTTCAAGAAGTACAATAAAAAAAATTAAGGAACAAAGTTAATCTGTGCTATAATTTTTTTATTCGTGTTCATTTTCCTTCTAGAGGAGTGGTCCTCAAGTGCATGGTTGTGGTCCAGTCTTATCTCTGCCATTTTTCATTCACGTGACTTGGGAGAAACAACTCAGTGTTTCTGTAAAAGGAAACTGAGTTTCAGAAACAGTTTTCCAAGGTTACACAGATGGAAAAGAGCAGAGATGAGACTGAAGCCCAATCTGACACTAGAGTCAAGTGCCTCTGTGTTCCTGAGTCAAGTCACTGAAATGTACAGCAATGAGGACTTACTTATTGTTAGTTTTATGAGTCCCTCTCCAACACAGCCTCCAGAGTTAAGCATCTGGCAGTGTATCGGTACATAATTAGCATTCGCATGTATCTTGAATTAATGATAAAGTTAATGACTTTCATTTCTTAGACGAGAAAACTAAAATTCAGGGAAGTGACAAGGCTGCACAGTTATGGGGACGAAATGCAGCAGAGACAGGATTAGAATCCGGATCCTTTTATTTTTAGTCTAGTTCCCTGGCTATACCATGCACTAATCATATATTTAACATTTATAACTGGGGAGAGATAGAATTGAGAATAAAAGTATGAATATTTAAATTTTCTAAAAGAAGATTTATTTATTTATTTTTGAGACAAGAGTCTTGCTCTTATTGCCCTGATTGGAGTGCAATGGTGTGATCTCTGCTCACCACAACATCCGCCTCCCAGATTCAAGTGATTTTCATGCCTCAGTCTCCCAAATAGCTGGGATTACAGGTGTGTGCCACTTTGCCTGGCTAATTTTTGTATTTTTAGTAGAGTTGGGGTTTCACCGTGATGGTTAGGCTGGTCTCAAACTCCTGGCCTTAAGTGATCCTCCTACCTTGACCTCCCAAAGTGCTGGGATTGCAGGCATAAGCCACCGTGCCCTGGCAGAAAAGAGATTTCTTGGAAAAAATTTCATCTTATTTGTCTATTGTCAGGATTGACAAAATATCTGTTATGTTTTTAAACCCGCTATCATACTTTTTAAACAGGATTTTAAAATACAATCTACGCTTCCCTGTAGATTAGTAAAACTAGATTTTAGCAGGTAGACTAGAAGTGGTTAGAGATATAACACTTAAGGTAAATATAACGGAAATCTATTTTTATCAACTCAATTCTTAAGGTATCGGAATGAAAATATGTGTGTGCGTATGTGTTTATGAATTATTCTCCTAGCCATTTTTCCTCCCTTCAATGCCCAGGTCACCCACTTGAAAATATGGTGGAAAGTCCAGAATTTACAGTAGATTTCTTAGTCCTTGACTTGAATAGAATAGAAGAAAGGCACAACCTAAAAAGCCAAGTGTGGCCTTAGCAAAAGCAAATGGATTTGTTGGGTTTTTCTGTCCACTATAATTTCAGAAACTCTTACTCATCTAACACTGGAAAAAAAAAAAAGTACAGCTCTAAGCTTAAAAAAAAGAAAGAAAGAGAAAAGAAAGAAAATTTTCTTCTCCACAGTGCTTGTAATACCCTATTAAAAGCTTGGGAATAAAACTTCCTTTCCTATCAATGTTGCCCTTTTCCATTAAGCAAATATTGATTTCCTCTCCATCCCTCCCCACCTCTACCCCGCTTAGATACGGGAATCCAAATTACCGTTGGCTCTTTTGGTTTACTTCTTTCTTTGTGTACTAACAAGGCTGTGTTTGTGTATTGCCTGCTGCTGGACAGCCAACAGGGGGTGCTCACTGCATATTTTGATGAGGGGGAAAAAAGATTGGATTTAAAATAATCTTCAGTTTTCCTTTCACTTTCAATGCAAAAGTAAAGACTATAGTTCTCACACACAAAGGTTTTGCAAATGTGTTCAGAAGCAACGTGAGGAAATGTCTAGGTCAGGGAAGGAGGCCTTAGGGAGAGCCAGTATTTATACATGAAGTGGGGATTTGAAGTTCCCAGGGACTTGGGTCCCTGAATGATTTGGGTCATTGATCATCAATTACACCTAAATTTTCTGGGCTATAATGACTAAATTTATTGGACAATTTATCAACTTCTCACTTTGTGTATGTGGACACAGAGTGAATAGTCAGAAAATATGTTCTAATTTTGCTTTTCCCCCATTACTCTGGTGCGTCTCTTAGCATTCAGTTTCGGCTACTCCACGTATAAGGTACAGAATGGGATCCTATATTCCCACCGACAGTTTCTCCTAAGAATAAACTTCTTGGTGTCAAAGTGGCAAATGAAAGTAATAATGAAACTTTGGGGTATATAAAATTTTAAGAACAGTCATACATTATAAGATTAAGGAAAAGCTGGGGAAGTGTTAGAATTTGAAATAACTCTTATTTACTTTGATTCAGATTCAGTTTCAATTGAGAAAACTCCTAAAAATAAAACAATGTGTAGCCTATTCAAATATTGTTTGATTTTAATGTTTAAAAGGTCAAGCTTTAAACTTGAAAGGAGTTTTTAAAAAAATTGCTTGAGCTCCAAACAAATGCTGGCAGACACAGGTTATTTTGAATTATTTGCTTCTAAAGACAGATTAAAAAGATCAGACATAATAAGCCCTTATTAGAAGAAAATATACTATATGGCAAGCCCTGTAAAATTTATCAGGATCTAACATTAAGAAATACCCTAATTCTTAGGTATATATTGAGATATTTTTTAAATAGTTAATATTGCTTACTGTTGATCACACTAATAAATAAAGTTTCTTATGGAATTATTAAAGTCTTCCTTTTGATTTACACAGCAAAGACTTCAGAAAGAGTGATGATGTTGCTCATTATTCAACAAAAACCACAAGGAAAAATGTGCATCTTAGAAATATATTTTGTTCTCTTTCTGAAGCCCAAACAACTTCCAGCTAAAAGACATATTTTGATTAAGATAATATTTTTCCCTAATCAATATTTTTTACCTCTGGGTTATTACTTCCTTGAAGGCTTCTCTGACTTTTTTTTTCTTTCTAAATTAGTCCATGTAGTTTATGAGAAATCATCAGCACTGCCATACGCTGCCGTTCACATTAAATCTTTCCCTTCATATTTACTGCTGGGTGGCAGGGCTTGTCTCTAGCCTTTATGGTTTGGCATCAAATCTTGAAATGTGTATTTTATACTTAATTGGAGTGGGGATAGGAGCACAGGAGCAGAATTAACCGTTAATGAAATAAGACTCCTCTCGACCAACATTCACACTTCCAGTTTGGTTTGCAGCATGCCTGAACACGGCTCAGTGTGAAACCACAACCGGGTGGCGTGCTTGTTTTGAACACGGGCCTAGAATCGTGTGGTGTTAGATCTGTGTCGAATTGCTGTAAAGGTGTCTAAAGGCTTACTCTGGATTTCTGCACTTATTGCATTACATCCAGGTGCTAAGTACTTTGCAGACCTATACGGGTCTGTGTACCACACTCAGGGAGCCCTGGCTTGTTCTGAAAGAGAGCAAAGGGGAAAGTGCTTGTCCTTTGGTTTTGTGGGCCCCTCCTACCCTCCAGTGTCCTTTGTTTCCCCAAATATTCAGTGGCTGCACATCTCTACACACTTCCACCCACCTCACCCCAGTGCACGTGTGTACGCATGCACGCGCACACACACACACACACACACACACACACAATGGTGTAAGGACTAAAATTAAGGTTCAGTGTTATGAGCTGCCTTGATATCTGGTAAAACTGGAGCAGCTTTGACTGACTTAATCACAAGCTCCCCTCCCCATAGAGAAGATCCCCTATTTACCAGTAAGGTGAATCAGAGGCAATTACAACACACACACGCATGCACGCACGCACAGACAGCTCCTGGAAAAAAGGAGTTTAACCTAAGCCTGCATTTGTAAAACAATGCCTTCAATCACAGTCCTGTCCTTGGACTCTTGCTCTATATATGGGTGTTTGCACTTTAAATGAAGGGGGAGGAATTGAGGTGAAGAGGATGTAGAAGGTTTAGAATCAGAAGATCTCAGATGAAAAGGAATAGCACCAAAAATGCCCTGGCATATTGCTAGCTTTCAAATAAATGCGCATTCTTTCCTGTCCCTGCCACATTATCATTGTGGCAGTCCAACACGGTTTTGGATGTGTGTATTTTTGTAAAATGTTATATGAATATTTTTTAAAGGGAGGGTGGTTCTTAAAGTTATGGTTAGCTAACAGTGATTGATTCATTCTGCTCCATTTTCCCACTGAAATATTCATGAAATTAAACCAAACCAAACCAAAACATAAAAAAACCCTGCAACACTGCAATTGCACTGGACGCAGGGAAAAGTTGATGTCCGGGCAGGATCAGAAGCTGAAATACTGTGAGTGAGAAGAATCAGGCACACCTCTCCTGCCCTTTCATTTTACCCACTGTCATTTGTCTTTCGTATATCCAATTTTTTAAAAATTGTTTAATTGTAAAATTGACCATCTTAACCACTTTTAAGAATACAATTCTGTAGTAAATTCACATTGTGTAATTGACCTACAGAACTCCTTTTATGGTGCAAAATGGAAACTCTGTACCCATTCTGGGTGCAAAATGACTGCCCCTTCCTCTCATCCCTCACCCCTGGCAACCACCATTCTATTGTTTGTCTCTATGAATTACACTATCCTAGGTACCTCATGTAAGGGGAATTGTACAATATTTGTTGGTTTGTGTGTGTGTGTGTGCCTGATGCAGCGTAATATCTTTACAGTTTGTCCATGTTGTAGAATGTGTCATGATTTCTTTCCTTTTGTGGCTGAGTAATATCCCATTGTGTATATATACCACACTTTGATTATCCATTCATTTGCCAATGGACACGTCGGTTGCTTCCACCTTTTGACTACTATGAATAATAACGCTGCTGTGAACATCATTGTACAAACATCTCTTCAGTTTGCTATTTATTTATTTATTTATTGCCTGTTTATTTATTTATTTATTGTCTTGCTCTGTCACAGGACAATAAATAAATAAATAGGCAAAAAATAGACACATACCCCTTAACCCTTGCTCTCAATTATTTATTTATTTTTTGTCTTGCTCTGTCACCCAGGCTGGAGTGCAGTGGTGTGATCTCTGTTCACTACAACCTCTGCCTCCTGGGTTGAAGCAATTCTCCTGCCTCAGCTTACTGAGTAGCTGGGATTACAGATGCATGCCACCATGCCTGGCTAATTTTTTGTATTTTTAGTAGAGATGGGGTTTTACCATGTTGGCCAGGCTGGTCTCAAACTCTAGACCTCAGGTGATCCATCTGCTTTGGCCTCCCAAAGTGCTGGGGTTTCAGGCATGAGCCACTGTGCCCAGCTAGATCCTGCTCTCAATTGTTTTGGGTGTGCACCTAGAAGTGAAATTGCTAACTCTACTTAAAATTTTTCGAGAAACTGCCATGCTGTTTTTCACTGTCACTGCAAAATTTTACACTCCCATTAACAATGCACAAAGGTTCCAATTTCTCCACATCCTCACCAGCACCTGTTATCTTCTGGGCTTTTTAGTGTGTGTGTGTGTGTGTGTGTGTGTGTGTGTGTGTGTGTGTGTGTGTGTGTTGACAGTAGCCATTCTAAAGGGAATGTGGTGGTATCTCCTTGTGATTTTGATTTGCATTTCCCTAATGATGATGTTGGGCATCATTTTGTGTGTTTATTGGCCATTTGTATATATTCTTTGGAGAAATGTCTATTCAAGTCATCTGCCTATTTTTAAATTTGATTGGCTGTTTTTTTGTTGCGGTTGAGTTGTAGTTCTTTGTATATTCTGGATATTAATCTCTCATTGGATAGATGGTTTGAAAATATTTTCTCTCATTCCATAAGTTGTCTTCTGACTCTCTTGATTGTATCCTCTGATGCATGAAGAAGTTTTAAATTTTGATGCTGTTCAATTTATCTATTCTATTTTCTTTGGTTGTGTATGCTTCTGGTGTTATATCCAAGAAATCATTGCTAAATCTGATGTTGTGAAGCTTTTCCCCTATGTTTTTGTCTAACAGTTTCTTTGGTTTAGCTCTATGTTTATGCCTTTCATTCCTGTTGAATTAATTATGGTATAAGATTAAAGTTCATCTTTACCCTGTTGCATTTGGATATCTAGTTTTCCTAGTGTCAGTTGGTGTAATATATGTCCATTAAATATATATATATATATATATAATTTTTAATTATTCATTTACTTATTTGTCTCACTCTTTTGCCCAGGCTGGAGTGTAGTGGTGCTATAACAGCTTATTGCATCCTTGAACTCATGGACTCAAGGGATTCTCCTGCCTCAGCCTCCCAAGTAGCTGGGATTACGAGCACATGCCACTACATCCAACTAATTATTATTATTATTTTGTATAAATAGAGTCTTGCCATCTTGCCCAGCGTAATCTTGAATTTCAGGGTTCAAGAGATTCCCCTGCCTCAGCTACCCAAAGTGTTGGGATTATAGATGTGAGCCACTGTGCCTGACCTAAACATTCCTATTTTTATTTATTTTATATTTTTTGATCTAACAGAAGAATTTCCTCATCCATCTCGTGCAGGGGCACCATTCTGGGGGACAGGTTGAAGACAGTGGAGGGGAAGAGGCGATGGTTGAGCTCACTGGCCTAAGGAGTTGTTTCGACCACAAAGAGTTGAGGTTGGAAATGAAGGAATTGTAATTGTGAAACGTCCTGTATGACTATCAACATAGATGGGTGCTTTTTAAAAAGTTATCTACTGAGATATGACAAATTAGTCCAAATCTTTATGGAGACCAGGATTGTGAATACTGTGGCAAACTTTTTTGGTATCAAGTGCATTTTGATATGCATGTATGCATGTCTGCACCCACACCCAGGAACATCTGTATTATTGCTTCAGTGTCATTATTCTTCCATCACCAAAAACTGCCTTAAATGCCATGTAATTCAGAAACACAGTAACATCTTGCTGAAGTGTCCCACTGATGGCAGTGAACTACTTGACTACAGGAACATCTTAAAATTCACACAGCGCTAGACAAAAGGAGTTATTCTTGCCCTGTTTATGAAAAGTCTTTTTCAGAAGATCGATTGATAAAGTCACATATCAAGACCAACCATCCTAAGGTCTCCATGAGCACCATTTCCAAGGTTCTCGGGAGGAGGGTTCAGCTGAAAGGGCTAATTGGAAAGAGCCATGAAGTAAGTGCCTGTATTGTGACTTTTATTTCATGAAGAATGGCTCAGTCTTTCAGTGTCATATCTGGGCTCATGAAGGTGTGAAACCCTTAAAGTTTTCTTTGTGTGAGTATGCAACTCGTAGCAAGAGTAACCTCAAGGCTCATATGAATCATTACAGCACTGAGAAAACCCACCTATGTGACATGTGTGGCAAGAAATTCAAATGAAAAGGGACACCGAGAAGTCACAAGCTTCTTCTCACTGCAGATGGGAAGCAGTTTAAGTGCACAGTTTGTGACGACACAGCGGCCCAGAAGCCACAGCTGCTGTGGCACACGGAGCCACATGTCTCCTTCAAGCCTTTCCGCTGTGCCCATTGGCATTACTCCTGCAACATATCTGGCTCTCTGAAGCGGCACTACAACAGGAAGCACCCAACGAGTTGTACGCCAACATGGGCCCTGGGAGCTGGTGTCGGAGGAGCTCATCCAGCAAGGTGGTTTGAAGTGCCCAGTTTGCAGCTTTGTATATGGCACCAAATGGAGTTCAACAGGCACTTGAAGAACAAACATGGCTTAAAGGTGGTGGAAATTGATGGAGACCCCAAGGGGGAGACAGCAACAGAAGTTCCTGAGGAGCCCTCCACCCAGTATCTCCACATCATGGAGGCCGAAGAAGTTTAGGGGAACAGGCAGCGGTGGCCGCACTCCAGGACCTGAGATACACCTCGAGAGTGACGACCCACTGGACCCTACGGCCATGAACATCGTGCAGCCGATCATTGAGCTGGGCGCTGAGACACCCACGACACCACTGCCCTTGCCTGGGTGGTTGCCATGGCACCAGGGCCGGTGACCGTGGTTAAACAGGTCACCGAGGAGGATCCCAGCTCCAACTACGCGGTCATGATCCAGGAGACCGTCCAGCAAGCGTCCGTGGAGCTTGCCGAGCAGCAACACGTGGTGGTGTTTTCCGACAACGTGAAGGGCGTTGAGACGGTGACTATCTACACACAGGGCAGTGACGCCTTGGAGTTCATCGTCTACGTGCAGGAGGCCATGCGGCTGGTGGAGGAGCAGGCTGTGAAGCAGCTGGTCCGGGAACTCTAGAGGACATGTGGCATCGGATGGCCACAGGGCAGGGCTGCCAGGGGAGGTCACTCTGCCTGCCCAACCTACAGAATAATGCTCTCCTTTGCCCTCCCTGCCTGGCAGCCTGATGGGATTCTCCTCGTCCAACTTAGAGTGGGCAAGGCAGTCAGCATCACCAGCAACACCACAGGACCCTGTCCTCAGCATAGACACATCCCCCCTAACCCTTATCATCCGCTTCCTGAAAGAGGTCAGCGTCAGCTCCCTGGCACATGCCGGCACCTTCAGCTGTTGCTTCAGGATTCAAACAGAGATCCCCGACCCCCTCAGCATCTTCCCTGCATCACAGCCCCAGCTCCTTGACCCCCATCCAGGTGCCAAATGTTGATCTGCGGCCACCATGCAGTCTGGTGAGAGGGAGACAGCCATGACATAGAAAGTGACCTTATGGTTTTTGAATCACTGCTGGGTGGGTTGGGAATAGGGGGATTGTCCTGGCTTTGTCGACAAAGTCCCACTTCCCCGAGTATTGAGGGCACTTGGTATCAAGTGAAGAATCTCGTCCTACCATCCTGGAATTCTTTCGCTTTTAAAATAAATGTACTAGTTGACTGTTCGCCTCCCATTCTAAGGAGGTGAGGTAGGTGGAAACAAAACAAAACAAAGCAATAAACGTTTATTTTATGGGCCAAGAATCTAGATGCCACCTTACCTTGTGTTTCTGCCTCCAAGTCTCCGGTGGGATTGATGTCAAGGTATCAGCCTGAGTTGTGGTCTTATCTGGAAATGGGATAAAGATCCGCTTCCAAACTCACTCACGTGGACGTTCACAGGATTTAGTTCCTGATGGGCTGTTGCATTAAGGGCCTCAGTTTCATGCTGGCTGTTGGCTAGAAGCCTCCCTCAGTTCCCTGCTATACACATCTCTTCAAAGGGCCATTCACAACATGGCAGCTGCCTTCCCTCAGCAATTGAGCAAGAGAACACTCAAGATGGAAGTGAGGCTTTTTGGAACGTAAGTTTGTAAATGGCATTCAGTCAATTTTGTTGAATTCTATTCCCTAGAAGCAAGTCACTGACTCCCTCACACACTCAAAGGGGGTACTGCAGATGAGTGTGAATACCAGAAGGCAAAGATCATTAGAAACCACCTTAGAAGCTCAGTTTCACTGGAAAATTCTATTGTACTGTAAATATTCCAGAGCATTTACATATAGAACACCATCTACTCCATTTTTACGAAGTTTATCTTGAGTCAGACATTGAAACCCGACAAAAGTAGCACAAAATATTACAGACTGATATTCACTATTTATATAATTTTCTAAATTATAACTAAAGTTTTGTTTTCTCACCTTAACATGGGAATAATAATACCACCTCCATCCTAGCTGTAAGGATTATGTGAGGTCCTGTACATACATCCTTTAGCAGCACTATAGCTGATAGCGAGTGTACAATAATTGGTGGCTATATTTTTTACAACATTTTCCAATTATAAAATATTTTGATGAACCATATATACCATATTATTATTCTTATTCTTCTGGGCATATAGACTGAGTCTATGCAACATTTAATGCTCAGCCATATCTAAGAGAGTTTCCCTGAATTCACTCTGGTGTTGGGTGTTCACATGATAAAAATATTGGTCTTCCTCAAATGAATTTATGGGATTATGACAACTAAAGTACAAAGAAGTGTCTCCTAAGAATCTGAAAAGTATGTCTAGTTATTCTTGAGGAATAAAATGGCAATAATAGCAAGTAGAATTTTAAATAGAGAAGTACTGTTGGAGTATTTCCTCTAACAAATATTGCAATATATAACAAAGTAACAATAACTAAAACAGTGTGTAGATAAAAATTGGTGGAATAGGATAAAAATTCTAAAGTAATTTGGCTTATTCTTTGGTGAAAACAGTCCCATCACATATATGTGGAGAAAGATGAGTTATCCAAGTTATCCAATGACGTTCAGTATGCTAACTATTTGGAAAATGGGAAACAACGGTCTTCATCTCTTATCTAGTATAACAAAATACAATACATTACAAGTGGAGTTAAATGAAGTTTTTTTTATTTTTTGAGACAGAGTCTCACTCTGTCACCAGGCGCTAGGCTGGAGTGCAGTGGTGCAACCTTGGCTCACTGCAACCTCCGCCTCCTGGGTTCAAGCAATTCTCCTGCCTCAACCTCCCGAGTAGCTGGAACTACAGGTGCACGCCACCACACCCAGCAAATTTTTTTGTATTTTTAGTAGAGACAGGGTTTCACCATGTTGGCCAGGATGGTCTTGATCTCTTGACCTCGTGATCCACCCGCCTTGGCCTCTCAAAGTGCTGGGATTACAGGCTAAATGAAATTTTTAACGTTAAAAAATTAAATGCAATACTGTACAGGTAAATGCAATTAATTAATCTTAGCATGGAGAAGGACTTTCTGATTATATATGCACATAAAAAAGAGATATGGTAGATTTGATAAAAATTAAAAATTATGCACATCTAAAACTCTTTTCTAAAAATCCCACAGATCTATCAGAAACTGTTCATTTTTAAACAGATCACTCAAGAATTAGTAGAAAACCATTCCAATAGAAAGGGGGAGAAATTCACAAAAGAGAATTTGAAATTGCCATATAAACCTACGGGAAAAAAATGTAACATTTTGTATTCAAAGAAATGTAAAATTAAAATAACAATGAAATTGTTATATTTTGCTTGACATATAGGAAGCTGATTTTTATCATGTGAACACCCAACACCAGAGTGAATTCAAGGAAACTCTCTTGGGTATGGCTGAGCATTAAATATTGCACAGACTCAGTCTACATACTCAGTAGAGGAGATCAGTGGGAGAACTGCATTTTAGATGAGAAAGCAAGATAGTTAAGAGTTTGCAAACACCAGCAAGGAGCAGGACAGTAGCTAAGAACAATGTCAGGGCATGTGCGACTGGCTGGACGTGCCTCACAGTCAGGAGTCTCAAAGCGGAGAACGGCTAGCTCCTTTTCATAAAACAAATCTATTCTATAATTTATTTATCTCAAACATGTGAGTTAGTCATAGCCTCCTGTCTCAGATTATAATGATATGAATACCTGTCCATATGAAAAATGTCAGTGATACTTAAAGTGATCATTCTTTGATCATGGGATGAGATTACAGGTGTGGGTTTTTGTTGTTGCTGTTACCTCTGCCAGTACAGGCAATTCTCTTTGTAAACTGCCTTGCACAGCATTGGATCTAATTAGATGCTAAAATATACTTTTGAGTGATGAAGAGAAAATTAATGATTCTACTTACAAAAATACATGTCTTTTTGACTAGAATATATACTCAAAGGTTTCAGAAAACTTGTAAATGGCAATTTCTGCCTTGTGTACCAGCTGCTTTAGGACTAAAATTTAGTATCTCATGTCTTTTGAAGTCAATTTTAAGATTGGTGGAACAATTTTGTACCATCTCAAAATAAGAATCAAAAACTCTTCTGTTCAGAGACTAAAAATGACATTAAAACACAGCAGAATTACAGCTATGCCAGGCCTCTAACCACTGATTTTCCTGTTTCCATGATGTAACTGTGATTCAGGCCCATTTGTTTTGTATTTAAGACTTGGCATTGGCATCTTCCTGCCTTCCTAAATAGGCATGCCTGTGAGTATAACAAATGTGACTCTTTAGGATTTATATAGCTCTAATTTGTCTATCAGTGCTCATTTACATTGTCTTTACAGAAGCCTATCAGACCAGGCTCAGTTTCTGTGACAGGTATTTCAAGATAAATTATGCAAGCAAAACACATTGGCGCAAGAGCCTGTGTTTCTTCTCCATCCAAGGCTGATTCCTCACAGAGTTGGAAACTGTGTGAGATGGAAGGGACTTCTGAGGACAGAGAGCCTTTTGAGAAACATATATGTAAAGTCACCTCTTATGTTGCTGCTTCCGTAATTTTTTACTCAGTAGAGTTATCTTAATGCAGTACTTGCAAATTCAAATACCCAAAGGGGTCAGACAGTGGATACAAGTGAGTGGTGTGTCTGGAGTCAATCACAGTGAGAACTGGAGAGGGCTGGCCTCACAGGAAGGGGCAGCTAGTGATCAGCTCTCGTCCTCAGATGCCATCCCTGCTGGAATGCGGACCCCATTTGGACAGTCAGTTTTTTTTATGAGAAAAGTTCTGTAATTTAGATGTGAATGATTACAAAAGTAAACAACAGAAACAAGAATTGTGGATCAGAGTGTGTCATTAAGACATAGCTGGTGGCTTTTTAGTGTGTGACCCTTGCTTAATGTCATGTCAGGGTACCTTGGCCTGAAAAGGACACAGCAGTCTGCTTAACTGTTTTCTAGAAATGATTGTACTTGATTCCGAGAGTTTTGTTCTAGGATTTGTAGCTGTGGGGAGTTTGTGTGTGCACTTTAGTCTCCTCTGTAAAGTGGGGATATTAATACCTTCCTCCCAAATTTTTATGAGACCTCAATGGATCCATAACGTGCAGACCCGACCTGTTATTTGTCTTCTCTCTTGATGAATACCTTAGTCACTTACCTTCTGCCTCACTAGTTGATTATTCTTATTCTCTTCACTCTCTGTTGTCATTCTAATCCTCTACCTTTCCTCTTGCTGTACTCCTAGTCTAGAATGTTCTTCCCACCTCTTTTACCCATTCTAAATATCTTGGATATTTAGATATCCAATATCCAATTCCAAGATATCCAATATCTTGCCATCAACTTTGTGCTCCATTGTCAATATTGCATCTCTAACGTAGAGATAAGTAAGACAAAACCATACATGTTTATTCAACATTTGACTTACTAGCTCATTTGCTTAACACCCATGTTTACCAGGTAACTCTTAGTTTGACTTATCTGTCCATTAATGTCTTTTTTAGAGCTTCTTTGGCCACATTGATGCTAGAATTTTGGCTCATGTGATTTTTATGTCTCATTATAAAGCAACAAAATAACAGTTCTGGTGCCTACCTCAGTTTAGATTCTTGGGCTTGATCACCCCTGCACGCTGACAAGAGTGTCTAATTTAGGTACTCTTCTGAGAGACCCTGTCCTGATCTAGTCAGTGTGGCTAATTCCACCTCTATCATTTCCATAACCAAATTTCTACATGATACACCAAAATGATGAAATGAACAAAGACAACCCATCTTCTTTTTCATTCTTATCTCCTCAGTAACCTACTTACATACATTGTATGCCCTAGTTACTCATTTATTCTACATCTATTAAGCATGCATTATATGTCTAACCCTGTGCAATGTGTTGCTGGTACAGATGGTGACCCTACCACAGCTGAGCTCTGGCTGCAAGAGGGTTTGAAACTCATCTGAGTCAGTTTAGTCATGTGCAACTATTAGGTTCTTTTTGGTAGATATTAGTATTCACTGAAATCAAAGCTCCTATAGAGCTTTACCTAATCCTCCATGATCTATTTTGCTATTTTATTTTATTTTTGTTTGATTTTTTTGAGACGGGGTCTCACTATGCTGACCAGGTTGATCTTGAACTTCTGCCCTGAAGCAATCCTCCTTTCTCAGCCTCTCAAAGTGCTAGGATTGGCCACTGTGCCCAACTGGATCCTTTTTTTTTTTTTTTTTGAGATAGAGTCTCGCTCTGTTACCCAGGCAGTGGCACTATCTCAGTTCACTGTAACCTCCACCTCCCAGGTTCAAGCAATTCTCCCTCCTCAGCCTCCTATGTAGCTGGAGCTACAGGCGCCTGCCACCATGCTGGGCTAATTTTTGTATTTTTAGTAGAGAAGATGTTTCACCATATTGGCCAGGCTGGTCTTGAACTCCTGACCTTGTGATCCGCCCTCCTCAGCCTCACAAAGTGCCGGGATTACAGGCACAAGCCACTGTGCCCAGCCCTTGATACGTTTTTGTGTGTGTGTGTGTTTTTTTTTTTTTTTTTGAGACAGAGTTTTGCTCTTGTTGCCCAGGCTGGAGTGCAATGGCGCGATCTTGGCTCACTGTAACCTCTGCATCATGGGTTCAAGTGATTCTCCTGCCTCAGCTTCCTGAGTAGCTGGGACTACAGGCATGCACCACAATGCCCAGGTAATTTTGTATTTTTAGTAGAGACAGGGTTTCTCCATATTGGCCAGGCTGGTCGTGGATATGTTTTTAAAGAAAATAAGGTCTAAGAACAAATTCTGTTACACATATACATTTATTAGATAAACATTTTTAGCAAGCAGGCACATAAACCATCGCACAACTCATTCTGTGGGTTCCAGAGAGGCCTAGCTCTCAGTTCTTTTGTGCAATCTGCAAACATCTTGAATGGAGGGTTCATTGGAAGTAGGTATAGCAGCAGTCCAAAAATAGATTTAGTTTACCTGGTAATTGGCAACAGACAACCATTAGCCTTTAAAATTGGGACTGGAGTCATGTCCCAGGTGACATCTGAAAAGCTTGCAGGTGCATGCAAGTGTGGCCTATATCTAAAGTAATTGACTCAATCCACATATCTCAAGTGCCACTTGTTTAACTAATCTACCCATTTCTAACATTCTTTACACTAATTATCAAGCCAGTAATTTCATAAACACAAATCCATTTCAATACTCAATATGTAAATCAGCAAAGTTTCTAGTTTTGATTGAAGATAAACATATGTAGCCCCTGGATATCTGTGGCCTTTCTGATTAAATGCTAGCTGATCTCTCTCTCAGCATAAATTTCTGATTAGGATAGGTAACAGCCCTGAAGGTGTAGATTAAAATTAATACACAAAATTTATTTACATCATGCTGTCTGTGCTAAAGTATTTTAAAATGAATTATAGACATTATAACACAGGGCTGTAAGAAATACATAGGTTTGTGGGGTTTTAAAAATTTTTTATTTTTGTTTTAAGGTCCAGGATACAAGTGCAGCATGTGCAGGGTTCAAGCAATTCTCCTGCCTCAGCCTCCTGAATAGCTTCATTTACATAGGTAAATGAATATACACACAGTTTCAATAACATTTCTGTTTCTTCAAATAGTATTGAAGCAAATAAAAACTTCAGAAGAATGGAGTTTTGGCCCTTTGGAATGATTTATGTTAAATATACTCCTTAATGACAACAGTAGTGGGAATGAGAAAAATGTTCTTGTAAACCTACTTATTTTTGTTTGTTTGTTTGTTTTCAGTTTAAGCTATCAGACCTGGTGGAAAGTCCAAATTCCTCTTAGAGTAAAAACTTTGATTTTGTTATGGCAAATAACCTATTTGGCACTAAAAGTCCGTAGGGCTTGGCCTGAAAAGTTAAGATCAAGGCCAATAAAGTTAATTACTTTGCTCTTCAAAGTAAATGGAATTTTTTTCCTCTAGATAAAAAGAGTTGTTGGGAGAATGTTAGCTGACAGTGGAAGTGGGGGGCAGAAAGGGAGGGATGGAAAAGACTGGGCTGAGGGAGGGGACCCAGGAAAATGGAAGCAAGTGAAGTTTGGAGGGAAGGACCCACAGAAAATGATCTGCAGTAGAGATGACCTTCGGATCTTAGCACAGTGGTATCTAATTCTCAATTTTATGTGGTTGCCAATTCTAGCCTCTCTGTATGTAATTCACTTCTGTTAGCCTAAGCCTTCAATAAAATGTCTGCTACACAGAACAGCTGCAGTTAGTGGTCCTTTGAGAAAAAGAAGGAAGAGAGGTGGAGTCGGGTATGGTGTAAGGAAGTTCAGAGAGAGGACAGCAGCCCAGGTATTGACCAATAAGTATAGTGACTGAGAATCCAGAAGGAGCATAATTCCAGATTGGGAGGTGTGTGTGAACTGGTAAAGTCTCTCTGGGAATGCCCTAAAATCTTGGGAAAGGCTTGAACTTCCTGCTGTACATATCAGATAGACTGGTGCCATCTTATTTCAGATATTAAACGAAAGAGTGGCCCCAGAAGACTGAAAGACTTGGGGACTTTTAGACCCAGAAGCTGGTATTAAACAAAAGCAGATCCAAACCTAGAATGTATCTCTTGACATTTAGTTGATCCATTTGTCACATTTTGTCTTAGGCAACTAAGCAACTTGAACTTACAGCAAAATACTGGGAAAAATGTCATCCAATATTGACTGTACCCAAATGCAGGAAGTTTATTCAAGAAATTTTTGTTGATTTAATAGAGAAAGTAAATTGCTTTCTTATATTGGGGGTTTACTTTTTAAAAACAGGAGCAAAATTCTTCCTATAATCAAAAATATTCTCTTATTTAAAAATATGTTGGCTGGGCGCAGTGGCTCACCCCTGTTATCCCAGCACTTTGGGAGGCCCAGGCTGGCAGATCACAAGATCAGGAGTTCAAGATGAGCCTGACCAACATGGCAAAACTCTGTCTCTGCTAAAAGTATAAAAGTTAGCTGGTCGTGGTGGCACATGCCTGTAATCCCAGCTACTCAGGAGGCTGAGGCAGGAGAATTGCTTGAAGCTGGGAGGTGGAGGTTGCAGTGAGCTGAGACTGCACCACTGTACTCCAGCCTGGGCAACAGAGTGAGACTCTGTCTCAAAAAAAAATTTTGATGCTAAATTATTTGATGTTTAAAGCAAGATCATAACACAAATCATAGCTGCTGAGTCTTAATGCTCTGTCCAGGACCATGGGTCTGGCACTGTGTTAAAGATACATAGAGAAAAGACAGTTGCTGCCATATTAAGCTCCTGCTAGCAGAAAGGTAAGTACTACTGATTTTCATGAAATTTGATTAGTCTCTATTTAAAATGAGCATCCTTCCAAAAGTTAGTAAGACGGTTTTGAGATCATAAAATACATCTTCTTCTAATATATATCTCAATAAACTTCTTTGTGCTGTGGATATTCTGGTAAGATCCAATCTCAGATTCCAATTCTGAGGAGGCCATGTTTGTCTTGTAAATGAAAGTTTATTCATCAAGAAACCACTTTTAGGTATCTACCTGAAGGAGTTATGATTGTTCTGTAGGTCATTGATCATTTTGGACTTTCCATTAACCTTAGTTGGATTTTAACATGTCAAAAAAAAAACCTCACTGGGGCCAGGCGTGGTGGCTCAAGCCTGTAATCCCAGCACTTTGGGAGGCTGAGGCAGCTGGATCATTTGAGATCAGGAGTTCGAGACCAGCTGGCCAACATGGTGACACCCTGTCTCTACTAAAAATGCAAACATAAGCTGGGAGTGGTAGCATATGCCTGTAATCCCAGCTACTTGGGAGGCTGTGGCAGGAGAATCACTTGAAGCCTAAAGATGGAGGCTGCAGTGAGCCGAGATCATGCCACTGCACTCCAACCTGGGAAACAAAGTGATCTATCTTAAAACAAAAACAAAAACAAGCAAAAATGCTACATTGACTGTATTTGCTTATTTGTTTGCTTATAAAGTTTGTTTTTCTCTTTTAGGTACACTCAATGTTTGTTCCTACAAATTCAGCGCCCACACAACATTAAAAAGGAAGAAACTGGAAACTTGGTTGAATTTCTAGGATGTGAATAATATAATCCAAATAATGCCAGGGAAAGTTATGTCCAGTGTTGGGGTGTGATGCATGGGATATGTGTTAGTTACAAGGTGGAGGACAATTTAATATGAATCTGAGTGAACATTTAGCGTTGTGGCTTTTAGAAGAGAAGTGGGAAGACGGGAAATTATGAAACAAGATATTTGTGGATGAATATTTGAGTGGGTTTGTTGAAGCAGAGGATGCAGGGGAAGAGCTGCAAAGATTTCTGGGTAAAAATGTGAAGTAGATGATTCATATTCTATTTGTTCACTTATGATTTGTTGCCTACACCATTCTTCAATGCCAATATTCTTTTTATACCATCTGACCACCCTGGATGAATACCCTTGTGATAAAGAATGGGTTTAAGAGTCAGCTTGCAAATTCAAGATCCACTACTTCCTATATTATCTTTGTGAAAAACATGTTACCCCTTTTAGAATCAATTCTTTTATCAGTAAAATTATATCAAATTGAAAATTTTGGTCAGAATTTTTCTGCTTCATAAATTCTCAGATATGATCAATTATAAGACACACATTATTTTATGTACAACTAAGGGAAAAAAACTACTGCCAGTTGAACTATAACACCATAAACCATGATATGTATCCTGATTTTAGAGATGCTAAAATGTAAAATGTTTGAGTCAATGAGATACAACAAATGAAATATTTAATGTTACCATCTTGTAAGCCTTAAAGTACTGTACAAACATATTACTTATTATTATTTATACGTTGAAATGTATAATAAATGAACTAGATGGATACACAGAAATGATTGACTTATCAAATTCTGGCACATGAGAATGAGGAGCTATCCTCAGAAACTTGAGAGGGCAGCGACTTTAGGAAACATCACATTAAAGTTTGCCTCATAAAAGTGAAAATAGATTCAAAAGGTAAACGTATTCCTACTGAGCCATTATACACCACAATGAAAATTATATATGCTTTAGAACATGAATATCTGAGTCTTATTACTTACAAGATTGGGTCATTCTTTTATATCTCTCCCCTAGAGGACAAGGGTTAGATTCAGAGCATCAGATTTTGCTGTCTTCACCTTGAAAGTTCATCCTGAAATAAATGGTGAAATTAGTCAGCTAGCACTCAATCTTTGGGAGTGCAAAGTAAAATTCTATGTTATTTTTCATGTCCTGGACTGTTGAGACAGCTTCATGTGAGAAATATTCCACATCATTTGTTTTGCTACGGGAAAGGGAAAACAAACTTTAACAATGGAACTAGAGAGTGTAAGTGGTATGTGATTTTAGGGCCATTTAAGAATTTTTAGTGGTTGTTAACTCTCATGTAAGAACTTTTTTTAGTCAGAATGTGGGGAGGAAAACAGCATACATAGAATTTTAAAAAAGAGGTATTTAGAGAACAGAATACTCACTAAACAGTCCCCTGATCCCTCAGATTTATGAGTACATGTCTACTCCTTGAGTATTGGAGATATACTGATTTCATTGATTAAGGATCCAAATCTAGAATATGTTTACTAATAGAGTATAATAGAATGATACAAAATGGTTTTTAATTTTAAAAACTCATGTATATATATGTCTCTCACATATGTCAGCCAGGATATTTCTTTTATTATTTTTATTAATTTTTATTTTTAAGTTCCAAGGTGTGTGTTTAGGATGTGCAGGTTTGCTATATAGGTAAACATACGCTATGGTAATTTGCTGCATCTATCAACCCATCACCTAGGTGTTAAGCCCAGAATGCATTAGCTATTTATCCTAATGCTCTCCCTCCCCCAACCCTACCACCCCACAGGCCCCAGTGTGTTGTTCCCCTCCCCATGTCCATGTGTTCTCATTGTTCAGCTCCCACTTATAAGTAAGAGCATGCAGTGTCAGGTTTTCTATTCCTGAGTTAGTTTGGTCAGCCGGGATATTTTGCTGGGCCTACACATCACCAAACAGCTAAAGCGTGTTCTGAAAACCAGTTGCCACAAGATTGAGGAAGTCTCTAGTTTCTTTTCTCTCACCTTAACCACTCCAAAGCTCCTAACCCAGTTCATGATGGAGGGCATAGAAAATGATCACTTTGTGCATCAGACCAAGACACACAGCTCTGTCTCAAAGTTTCCCTGGATCAAACTATGTCTTGAAGGTGGGAGCTTAAGAAAGCTTTTTTAAGCCTGGATTTTTCATCTAGCATTGCCTCTGAGATGGATAAGTGGAGGAGAGTGAGGAGTCGAGGGTAGAGAGGCTTTGATATTTTGCTCTGTATTAAAAAAAATTCTTTACATTGAGAAATTATATACAATTTCTTTAAAAAATTAATAATGCTAGACTTCTGCCAAGATGGCTGAATAGGAACAGCTCTGGAGCACCATTCCTAGCAAGAGCGACACAGAAGGTGAGTGATCTCCACATTTCCACCAAGGTATCAAGTTCACCTCAATGCAACTGTTTAGACAGTGGGTGTAGCCCAAGGAGGACAAACCGAAGCAGCAGTGGGTGTTGCCTCACCTGGGAAGTGCAAGGGGCCAGAGGACTTCCCCTCCTAGCCAAGGGAAGCCATTACGGACTTTTCTGGACACTTCAGCACTCTGGTTCAGATACTGCACTTTTCCCACAGTCTTTACAACCTGCAGACCAGGAGATTCTTGCAGGTGCCTACACCGCCAGTGCACCAGGTTTCCAACACAAAACTGGGTAGTTGTTTTAGCCAGCATCTGGAACACCAGCAAGACAGAACTACTCATTTCCCCCTCCAAAAAAGTGGGACTGAAGACAGGGAGCCAAGTGATCTGGCTCGGTGGGTCCCACCCCCACAAAGACCAGCCAGCTGAGACCTACTGGCTTGAAATTCTTGCAGCCAGCAAAGTAGTCAGAGCTTGACCTGGGATGGTCGAGCTCAGTGTGGGGAGGGGTGTCTGTCATAACTGAGGCAGTTCTAACCTTGCCTGTGTAAACAAAATCACATGGAGTTTACACAGCAGCTGGGCAGAGCCCATGGCAGCTCAGCAAGGCCTCTGCTGGCAGACTGTGACTAAACTCCCTTCTTGCTGGGCAGGACATCTCTGATAAAAGGCAGCAGCCCATCAGTGACTTATAAATAAAGCCCCACCTTCCCAGGACAGAGCACCTGGGAAAAAGGGCGGTTGTGAATTCCACTTCAGCAAACTTAAACATCCCTGCCCAGCAGCTCTGAAGGGAGCAATGGAGCTCCAGCACAGCACCTGATCTCTGATAAGGGACAGACTGCCTCCTCAAGTGACTTCCTGAACCCTGTATATCCTAAGAGACACCTGATACAGGAGAGCTCTGGCTGACATCTGGCTGGTACCTTTCTGGGATGAAGCTACCAGAGGAAGGAATAGGAAGCAATCCTTGCTGTTCTGTAGCTCTTGTGGGTGATTCCCAGGCAAGCAGGGTCTGGAGTGGACTTCCAGCAGTCCTGCAGCAGAGGGGCCTGACTGTTAGCAGGAAAAATAAAAATTAGAAAGAAATACCTTCAACATCAACAGAAAGGACGTCCAGTCAGAGATCCCATCCAAAAGTCACCAACTTCAAAAAACAAAGGCAGATAAATCCACAAAGATGGGAAGAAACCAGCACAAAAATGCTGAAATTGCCAAAATCCAGAACTCCTTTTCTCCAAGGGATCACAACTCCTCACCAGCAAGGGAACAAAACTGGATGGAGAATGAATTTGATGAATTGACAGAAGCAGGCTTCAGAAGGTGAGTAATAACAAACTTCTCTGAGCTAAAGGAGCATGTTCTAAGCCAATGCAAAGAAACTAAGAATCTTGAAAAAAAGTTAGATGAAATGCTAACAGAATAGCCAGCCTAGAGAAGAGAATAAATGACTTGATGGAGCTGAAAAACACAACATGAGAACTTCACGAAGCATACGGAAGTTTCAATAGCTGAATTGATCAAGTGGAAGAAAGGATATCAAGGACTGAAGATCAACTCAATGAAATAAAATGTGAAGGCAATATGAGAGAAAAAAGAGTGAAAAGAAATGAACAAAGCCTCCAAGAAATATGGGATTATGTGAAAAGACCAAATCTATGTTTGATTGGTGTATCTGAATGTGATGGGGAGAATGAAACAAAGCTGGAAAACAGGATATTATCCAGGAGAACTTTCCCCTGAAGATAAGTCTTCAGGATATTATCCAGGAGAACTTTCCCAACCTAGCAAGGCAGGCCAACATTCAGATTCAAAAAATACAGAGAACACCACAAAGATATTCCTCAAGAAGAGCACCCCAAGGCAGATAATTGTCAGATTCACCAGGGTTGAAATGAAGGAAAAAATGCTAAAGGCAGCCAGAGAGAAAGGTCGGGTAACCGACAAAGGGAAGCCCATCAGACTCATAGTGGATCTCTCAGCAGAAACCCTACAAGACAGAAGAGAGTGGGGGTCAGTGTTCAACATCCTTAAAGGAAAGAATTTTCAACCCAGAATTTCAGATCCAGCCAAACTAAGCTTCATAAGTGAAGAAGAAATAAAATCCTTTACAGACAAGCAACTGCTGAGAGATTTCATTCATCACCACCAGGCCTGCCTTAAAAGAGCTCCTGAAGGAAGCACTAAACATGGAAAGGAACAACCAGTAACAGTCACTGCAACAACATACCAAATTGTAAAGACCATCGACACTATGAAGAAACTGTATCAACTAACAGGCAAAACAAACAGCTAGCATCAAAATGGCAGGATCAAATTCACATATAACAATATTAACCTTAAATGTAAATGGGTTAAATGCCCCAATCAAAAGATACAGACTGGCAAACTGGATAAAGTGTCAAGACCTATCAGTGTGCTATATTCAAGAGACTCATCTCTCATGCGAAGACACACATATGCTCAAAATAAAGGGATGGAGGACAATTTACCAAGTAAATGGAGAGCAAAGAAATGTAGGGGTTGCAATCCTAGTCTCTGATAAAACAGACTTTAAACCAACAAAGATTAAAAGAGACAAAGAAGGGCATTACATAATGGTAAAGGGATCCATTAATGCAACAAGAAGAGCTAACTATCCTAAATATATATGTACCCAATACAGGAGCATCCAGATACATAAAGCAAGTTCTTAATGACCTACAGAGAGACTTAGACTCCCACACAATAATAGTAGCAGATTTAAACATTCCACTGTCAATGTTAGACAGATCAACAAGACAGAAAATTAACAAGGATATCTAGGACTTGGACTCAGATCTGGACCAAGTGGACCTAACAGACATCTACAGAACTTTCCACCCCAAATCCACAAAACATATATTCTTCTTAGTACCACATCACACTTACTCTAAAATTGACCACATAATTGGAAGTAAAACACTCCTCAGCAAATGCAAAAGAACAGAAATCATAACAAACAGTCTCTCAGACCACAGTGCAATCAAATTAGAACTCAAGATTAAGAAACTCACTCA
The DNA here is from genome assembly GCA_963574635.1 of Cheracebus regulus. Lineage (NCBI taxonomy): Eukaryota > Metazoa > Chordata > Mammalia > Primates > Pitheciidae > Cheracebus > Cheracebus regulus. The sequence continues at coordinate 40,306 of CAUYQU010044783.1, forward strand.
AAACTGCACAACTATATGGAAACTGAAAAACCTGCTCCTGAATGACTACTGGATAAATAATGAAATGAAAGCAGAAATAAAGATGTTCTTCGAAACCAAAGAGAACAAAGACACAATGTACCAGAATCTCTGGGGCACATTTAAAGCAGTGTCTAGAGAGAAATTTATAGCACTAATTGCCCACATGAGAAATGAGGAAAGATCTAAAATTGACACCCTAATGTCAAAAGAACTACAGGAGCAAGATAAAACAAATTCAAAAGTTAGCAGAAGACAAGAAATAACTAAGATCAGAGCAGAACTGAAGGAGATAGAGACACAAAAAACCCTTCAAAAATCAATAAATCCAGGAGCTGGTTTTTTGAAAAGATTAACAAATAGAGAGACTAGTGAGCCAGACTAACAAAAAAGAAAAGAGAGAAGAATTGAATAGAGGCAATAAAAAATGATAAAAAGGATATCACCATTGATTCCACAGAAATATAAACACCATCAGAGGCTGCTACAAACACTCTATGCACATAAATCAGTAAATTTAGAAGAAATGGATAAATTCCTGAACACTTACACTCCCCCAAGACTAAACTAGGAAGAAGTTGAATCCCTGAATAGACCAATAACAAGGTCTGAAGTTGAGGCAGCAATTTATAGGCTACCAACCAAAAAAAGCCCAGGTCCAGATGGGTTTGCAGCCAAATTTTACCAGACGTACAAGGAGGATCTGGTACCATTCCCCATCAAGCTACCATTGACCTTCACATAACTGTAAAAAACCACCTTAAACTACATATGGAACCAAAAGAGAGCCTGCATAGCCAAGACAATCCTAAGCAAAAAAACAAAACAAAACAAAACAAAA
>CAUYQU010044784.1:0-29777 GCA_963574635.1 Cheracebus regulus
CTGTCTCCATTGTTAAACACAATTACTGGCATAAAAGAGGTTTTTAATACCCATTTTTAGACTGTATTCTAGCCTGGGCAATAAAACAAGAATCCCATTCTCTCTCCCTCTTTCTCTTCCTCTTTCTTTCTTTCATTCTTATGCTGTGTCTTTCTTTCTCCTTTTCTCTCTTTTTCTAAAATCTCTTCCTCTTCCTTTCTCTCTTTCATTCTTTTTATTCTAAAAAAAAAAAAAAAAAAAATTTGCAGAGTATTTAAGTCAAAAAAAAAGCTCTGAAACTGAAGGCAAGTGGATGCTGTCATTACACTTAAAATATCTTCAAATGCCTAATATATATTCATAGACAGTTTACATCTGCAAGAAAGAATTTCCATACCACTCTGAAAATGCCAACATTTCATTTGTACTTACAATGGCTGGAAATTGGATGTCAATGTTCACATCTGAATTTTTGAAACCCAATCTGCTGCAGGATGACCCATATAATCTTAGAGAACAATCTAAAAAATAAATAAATGAAAGTGATAAATGTAGTAGAATTTCTCAAAAGTTATAACAACACACAGCTATTTCAGAAACAGAACCATTAGTTAAAATTACACACAAAAGCAAACTTGTATTCAAGACTGGCATAAACAAAAGATAGGAATAGGTGGCTCTTTGCTCTTCACTTAATTTATCAGGGAAGTCTGCATCAGCTATGATTTAGCCTAACAGCCATTCTTCATGTCAGTTGTAAAATGTCAAAATGCTACATTATCATGTTCACATTTTATGAAGAAAATACTATTTGAAATTTTTAAAATGTGCCAGTTGAAAAAGGATGCCTTTGTTTTAGACTATAAACCTGATAGTATATTCAAGAGCCAATGCAAACATTTCTTTTCACCTTTTAGAATGCACATATAGGTGTAATTTGCTACAAAGAGGTTTTAGTAAAACAATAATGAAATAATCTTTTGGCATATTTAATATGAATTTTTCATTACATTATGAACAAAAAGCATTTGTTATAATCCCTATAGATAAACTTTTGAAGAATAATTACAACTTCACTGATATACTTTAAAATGCTAGGTAGCAGACACTTCACTCTTCAGAGGAAGATGTGCATTTATGTGTACTATCTATATTTATGGCATTTATTTTCAATGTTTTACTACAATGCCAAAATAGTATCCTTTCTTATCAGAGGTTGGTTTTTTTGTTTAAGGTTTGCTAAAATCCCCCATTTCCTTGGGTTTTGGCAGTTTTTCACAACAAAGGACATTCATTTTTACTTGAAATTCTAAAGCAAAAATCATCAAAATTACAATTGACTTTTCAGGAGATACTTACATGATAAAATGAGTAGATTATTTTCCCTTATTCTTATAAAAGTATATATATTACAAATACTATATGTATGCTCTTTCAGTAGAACAAATAGTTTTAAGGTTTATAAGATGACAAATATAAGTAATGATTCCAACCCTAGCTGTGGATCAGAATCACTTGTTGAGCTTTATAAAAATAGTTTTCTGTGGCTTCACAGGTAATTCTGATGCACAGCAAGGATTGAGAATGATTAAGCCATTCCAACCATTTACCTAAACAGAATGGCCAGTGGGGGTTGGGGGATGACATGGGATGGTGTTTGTTGCTATCAAGGATTGACAGCAGTTGTGTCAGACACTGACCATACCTGGCTTTAAATTTTCATAGTAATACACTCCAAATAGTTGTCCCCCCTCCCCATCATGCCAAGGATCTAAAGTTAAAAATAGGCAGAAGACAGACATAACTTGGAAGATCAATTGAACAGTACACAAAATCCATTACAAATTTCTTAAAACTAGTTTTCAAAGTTCATTTTAGATGTTCTAATTCTTTTAATAAATATAAAAAAAAAATTTTTTGACATGAATAACCTGAAAATAACTTCAGGATACTTCTCTTGATTTTAAATCAAAATATGATGTCAATTTAGATGAGTAGAAAGGTAAACAAATATATACAGAAGAGTCCCATAGCGCCACAATAATACGGGGCATTCAACTTAACGTTCACACACAGGGTAAAATTTATAATGGAAACAGGTTTACAATGGCAATGCATGTGAAAGTCCTTGTTACCTTGGGAAAAGCCAGGGAAAACAAACCAAAAAAACCAGAAAACACAAGAGCTTCATGACATGGCAAATTATTTGGTGAAAATTACTACTGGTAGGAGAAATGAATGAGGTACTTTTAGGTAGTTAAACAGAAAAAAACAAATCTAGAAAATACCTGGTAACTTGTGTTGAAACACATTTTCCATGATACGTTTGATTTCTAGCCTCTGTTCCAAGTTCTCATTGTGTAAGCCAAATTCCTGTACTACTTTGTCAATGGCAATGCCAACTGCATTTATCTGGGAGGGTGTTGGTGGGGGTAACGTAGTGAGCAACTCTTCCTCTTGCTTCTCCTTTTAAGATCAAATGTTGAGATTAAAAATGACTTACACACACTTTTTAACCTTCTACCATTCACGAAGACAATAAGGCCCTGTAGAGTTTTCTTTTTCTTAGCCCTCCCTTTTCTTTTTTTTTCTTTTGAAGCAGCTTGCTGCTGTAAGCCCTTCCTTCTCATCTTAGCTCGGTTCTTCTTCATCCTATCAAACATATTTCCTTATGCACATAATATGAATCAGTGATAACAGGATAAGCAGGCATAAGGAGAAACTATAAGGAAAGAATATTAAAAACAGCACTTACAATGTTTGCTTTAATACTAGTATAAGGACATATATCTAGGTCCAATCGATGACTTCATATATCCTGATGCTGCCCTTAAGAAAATTCACAAGACCAACCAGTAAAACACATCTGACCTAATAAATTACGTATTTTGGCTCAAATATATTCAATAAATAAAACAGTAAAGTTATCAATATCATAGCCTTAAGGAGAAGAAAGCTGCAAAGATGAAAGGTAATAACAACTGACAGGTAAACAGACTTGTTTGGGTTACATTCAACCTACCTTAATGTTTTTCTTGTGCCTCTTCTCTTTGATATGCTTATGGGCAAATGCAATGGATTCAATTAAAACATCACAGAGTTTGCAGGTGTACTTTGCTGTAGGGTAGTTTCGTGGTCGCTGTAATTTGAAGAGATTTATTTAGAGAGAGATATATGTACAACCAAACATTCAGATAAACACAATCAGCCAGGAAATAACTTCCTCTTCAATTTCTTTTCTCTAAAGAGACAGGGGTCTCACTATGTTGCCCAGGCTGGAGTGCACTAGCTATTCACAGATGCCATTATAGCATACTACAGTCCGAAACTCCCGAGCTTAAGCAATCCTCTTGCCTCAAACTTCACAAGTAACTGGGGCTATAGGAACACCACTGTGCCTGGCTTCTTCTTTTAAAAATTGCTGTTATTATTCCCTTCATCACAACCCTAACAGTCATTTTAAGTATAAGAGCAATGACTCCTAATCCTATTAAATCACACTGGATATCACTTTTAACTTGTAGTGCCAGAGTAGGGTATCTAACTGATCAGAGCACGTATACTCAATTACTAACAAAGTTTAGGCCAAAACCAGGATTCTAACCAACAAATACATATATATACGGATGTTACCCTTTTTAGCCTGTCAATGCAGTCTCTTTTCAGTCTCTCCTCAGCCTGCTGTAAGCCCAGCAGCTCCTTCGTTGAAAGCACAGACTCGTCAATCACAGGGCCCTCCAAGTCTCCATCGGGCTCATTTTCCTCATTTCTAGTCTTCCGTGGCTTCCTAGGTCTGGACCTCTGCTTCTTGTTTTCTTAAGTTGGGAGAAAAACATTATTGGCAATATTGAATAATGCTACTCCTGAGTAAAAAGAAGACCTTACATATATATTAAATCATGTGGGAGAATAAATCATATCTGAATGCAGAGCAGAAGGAAAGGTAGCTGTCCCATGTACAAAATGCTTGAATACCATAGTCAGTGAGCACATCACCTGCAGACATTAATCCATAGAAATCATCATTTTGGAAAACTTAAAAGAATTCTACTTCTAGCATATAATTTATTTTCATTATCTCTTCCTGGTATACTGTTGAGCATACTCAAACAACAGAAAAATTATACTCTGAAGGCAAGTATATCAATAATTCTATTATATGTAACATATTACAATACATACCGTAAATATATCTAATATATTCTAATAATACCTGGAAGTACACCTGTTATTCTAATTAAAACCATCCACATTTGCTTTCATTTTCTGTAAGTGAACAATCTCAACAAGGCAAAATGGACAATGTATCCCTGGACAATTCAGAAATTAACTATATCCTCATGTGGAGTGAAAAATCAATCATTTAGTTGCAAATTTAGCCTTCAATAACATGTAAGCCGGGTCCCTCCATTAATATGAAGAAGTTGAAGCCAAAACTTTATTTACTAAGGACAACTATCTCTCATTTTATCTTTACTTTCATTTTAACTTCTTTGAACGTTGAAGCATATTTCAACTGAGCATATTTCAAAGGAAAAAAAAACTGGCAATTGAAACAAAAGTTTTCTCTAAGTACATTTGTTTATAAACTCTGCTATTAGTTCTACAATCCTTATAACGAATAATTCTCTTCCTTTTTAAAACTTACAACTTCTCAACTTGTTAAAGTGATTGTGGGATTAAACTATAGAAAATTGTTTTATATAGCTTTGATAACTTCTATTGAGTTTTGAAAAATGAAACTATTAGTAACACATTAGTGCTTGGAAATATAAACCTACTGAAATGTCCTACATGAGGCAATTCCTCTATCAAGTTTTCAGAGGAACTCATCATTACTAGTATGGCAATTACAATGAGCTGGCTGGCTGAAAAAAATCTGTCCAAAAAGGAAATATAAGACCTCCAATTTTATAAAAAGCTTGCTGAGAGCTCTAAAGGATAGGCAGCAAGCATTGCGCTAAAACTACATGAGATGACTATCATGACATTCTGCAAACAACTTCCATAATATGAGAAAATTAAAAAAAAATTAAAGTGTTAGAAAAGTAGTTTTAAAAAATCAATCAAAATGCACTGAACAAATAAATACTAAAAGGTTAAGTTGTCATTTGAACAGAAAATCAGGCTACCTTGGGCTACCTTAATACTTCCTTTTTAATACTTCCCCTACTCCCAATTAAATTTATCATAATTTTTAAGGCCAGTATTCTTGGTCTGAACAATTTTTTTTATTCAGAGAAGCACTTATTTTCCTTAGAGATGTGTCCACTCTCATTTAGTTTGCTTATCATTATAAATGTTATAAAAAAAAATTACATCTGACTTTATTATTACAGGTTTCTTAAGCAAAAACTCATTACAAATTTAGAATAATATTGCAATACCCTTTAGAAAAATCCCTATTAGTTTGCAAGCCAGTAACTGACAGGGAACTGAATTCATTTTTAAACCCTTCCTCTCTTCTGGTCACAAAGCCTTCTCCATATTACTCTACTTGCTGTCACTTTCTAGAAAGAGTAACTTCTCTCTTCCTCCGAAGACCACAAGTAACTAACTCCTATCACTTTTATACAGAAGTGGATGGCTGCAGAAATTCTGTCAGATAACGGCAGCTACCAGGACGGTGTATCTTATTATGCAATAGATTTAAAGCACTTTATATGTACTGCCTCATTTAATCCCTACAGCAATCCTGTTAATACTAATATTGTCCCCATTGTACAGACGGGGACAATGCTAACCCAAGAGAACAACTTCTCCAAGACCACATGGCTAAATCAAAGTAAAGGGATTGAAAATATAGATTAAAATATGGATGGGGCCAGGTGCAGTGGGTCATGCCTGTAATCCCCAGCATTTTGGAAGACTGAGGTGGGCGGAATGCTTGAGCTCAGGAGTTCAAGACCAGCCTGGGTAACATAGTGAGATGTCATCTCTAACAAAAATGAAAACAGTTAGCCAGGCAAGATGACATGCTCCTGTGGTTCCAGCTACTCAGGAGGCTGAGGTGGGAGCACTGCTTAAGCCCAGGAGGTGAGGCTGCGGTGAGCCATGATTTCACCATCGCACTCCAGCCTCAGTGACAGAGTGAGACTGTCTAAAAAACAAACCAACAAACAAACAAAGGATAGAATCCTGAAATTAAGCCTTTTATCTAACAACATAAAAACTGGAAAGAAATTACTAAAAGCCCTTCTTGGAACATACCCATTCACATCTAGCGTGGACTAGCACTGACAAGGCAATACAACCTTCTAAACTGAGTTTTCCAGGAATACAAGGTAAAAACTGTCAAAAACTCTCACTGCAGGGACTCTTGGAGGGTAAAGCTAGGTATTGATGAGAAATTCTCATAATTAGAGAAAGACTACCTGGCTCACCTCAGATTTATTGTAAAAACAGTTCTCTATATTCAGCATTCCAAGTTTCCCATATTTTATTTGCATATGGTTCACAAAGGACATGCGTATTTGAGTGGATGTTTTCCAGCTAAGATCATTAATGGCAATGTCCCAAATACATTAAATTAGCAACCTAGGACATTTGAGGGATAAGGTAGGGGCAGTAATGTAGAGCCAAAAAAAAAGAAGGTAGTACTGTATTTGGGGCAAAAAAAAAAAAAAAGCAACTCTAACATAATTTCCATTATATCTTCTCACATTGTTGAATAAGACCCTTTCTTATTTTTTATTTATTTACTTTTTTGAAATGGAGTCTCACTCTGTCGCCAGGCTGGAGTACATGGCACAATCTCGGCTCACTGCAACCTCCGCCTCCCAGGTTTAAGCGATTCTCCTGCCTCAGCCTCCTGAGGAGCTGGGACTACAGATGCGTGCCACCAAACCTGGCTAATTTTTCTATTTTTAGTAGAGATGGGGTTTCACCATGTTGGCCAGGCTGGTCTTGATCTCTTGAGCTCATGATATGCCCACCTCAGCCTCCCAAAGTGCTGGGATTACAGGCGTGAGCCACTGCGCCCTGCAGACCCTTTCTTACTAAGACACAATTTTGATAAATAAATTTCAATCTCTTTAATGAAATCCTTTTTTACTTTATACTTTCAGTTGAATATTCTCTAAAGTAAATGTTATACCAAATCTTAATACTTCCAATATGAAGCCTTTACTTAATAACTGTGAAAGCATATACCTGTATGTCATACAGGGAAAACATGCAAGCTTTTGAATTACCTCCAATAAAAAGATAGCAAAATGCATTTCCTATTCAAATACACTTAAAAGAATACATATAAGATAAAAATACATACGAAAGTTTTCTAGTCAGCAACTGGTTGCAAATTTTTGATCTATAAACTTTCTTTATAAAATGCTTTTTGGCCAAGCGTGATGGCTCACGCCTGTAATCCCAGCACTTTAAGAGGCTGAGGCAGGCAGATCACGAGGTCACGAGATCAAAACCAGCCTGGCCAAAATGCTAAAACTCCATCTCTACTAAAAATACAAAAATTAGCTGGGGTGGTGGTGTGTGCCTGTAGTTCCAGCTACCAAGGAGGCTGAGAATTGCTTGAACCTGGGAGGCAGAGGTTGCAGTGAGCCAAGATTACACCACTGTACTCCAGCCTGGATGACAGAGTGAGACTCTGTCTCAAAAAATAAAATAGAAAATAAAATAGAAATAAATAAATAGATCTGACGACTAGAAGTATCTCTGAAAAAAAAAAAATCAAACACCACATTTCGCCCCATTTAATATTAACAAATGCTCAAGACTTTTATTTTTATCCTAAGACCTTGTAAAGATAAGAGAGGACCTTTTCGCTTTTAAGTATTCTATATGCATGGGATACAAATTCAAACACTTTATAGGTAACCTATGTATGAACTGGCCACTGTGAGATAACATGAAGGGAAAAGGCATGGGGCGATCTAGAAAGTGGCCACATTGACTGAATGCATTTAAACTCAAAAAATTTATTTAAAAGTGCTGGCCAGTTTGCAACACATTCTATGTGACCACTAAGAGTGTTTCAGCCAATAAACTTACAAACTCCATGTTTCCAACTATGATACTATTGTTTCATTTTTTCCATCCAATTTATGTCTTTACTTCATTTCAGTAAATATCGCCCATTAGATAAAAATAACCTTCCTGTTTGTAGAAATTATTGCCACATGGACAAAATCTACCTTTTACTTTTAGAAAAACATATTATCTCCTTATTATCCCTTTGGGGCAATTAACCAAGCATGTGATGGCACTGGGAAATTAGTTTTGGTCTTATTGAAACCAAACAGCAAAGCTTGAATCTGTATTTCTGACTTTCTAAACTTGTTCCTCAACCCGTCATGATCCCTTTTGAAAAACAAAAATCTTAGATTATCCTTCTCAGGACACTGACACCACACCCAAAAGATGTATCTCTTGTCGCAGGAGATAAACACAGTCTATATTGTGTTTTTACATCAACAGATAAGTTTTTTTTTAAAAAAAGTTTATATTCTGTCATTTATATTATGAACACATTCATTCAAATGCAAAAGTATAATCATAATTTTTAAAATATACACACCACTGAGCAATTATGATATGGTCCCCTGAGGCATATAACTACCCTCTTCTGTAAAAAACATGCTACAGAAAACATGTTTACTAAAGTAAAATGAGCCTTGGGGCAAAGCAAACTTTTAAAGGGATTGATATGTGAAATGTGTTGAAGCTGCCCAAATATCATGATTATAGTCCTTAATTACTCTAAGTGACCACATCTGAAAACAGAAACTATGAAAAACTGAAACTAAATTGCTGAAAATAACAAAAACTCATTTGGATGAAAAAGAGTAAGGCATCGCTGACAAGTTGGAAAACATTACCAGGACTTCCTGCTTCCATTTCTGACGTGGTTTCTAGGCTTGTTAGGTCTTTATGAAACAGTCGTCTTATAGTTCTGCAGCCTCTTGTGTCTTGCCACCTATAACCATCTTCATTTTCTTGAAAGGAGTCTTTTCTTGGTCGGTTTATAACAGGAATTCTAGGTCCAGGTTTGAATTCTCTCCAGTTGTCTGAATTACCAGTATGTTCATCAGACAGCCATCTCTTACTCTGATCTTTGTGGCTGTCATTTATCCAAGCGGGTTGACTGTAGATTGGGTTTTTAAATGCGTATGGATTGTTGGAAACAGCACATGGTCCTTTTCTGGGGGTATTCCCATAGTTCCCTGGTGTTATCTTTTTTTTTTGAAGGCCCCTTTCCATTTTACTGCCATGGCCTTTAGCATAGTCATCCATTATTAAATAATCTTGTTGGGGGTGACTCCTTCTGAAATCATCATCATCTACAGTCCCTCGGTCTTTAGTGCGCTTCATGAAATACGGTTTTGCTGTATCTCCCATGATCTTTGACTTCCAATTTCTTACTTTGTACCTGAAAGAAGGCATTTTGGGGAAATATCAAACTATATAACAAAATATCACAGAAGTATACAAAATAACACGTTTATCTTGCAGATGCCCAAAAGCCTGTAAGAAAGAAACTTTTCCAGCACTTTGGGAGGCCGAGGTGGGCGGATCAAGAGGTCAAGAGATCGAGACCATCCTGGCCAACATGGCGAAACCCCGATTCTACTAAAAGTACAAAAAATTAGCCGGGCATGGTGGTGCGTGCCTGTAGTCTCAGCTACTCGGGAGGCTGAGGTAGGAGAACTGCTTGAAAATGGAAAACAGAAGTCGCAGTGAACCGAGATCGCGCCACTGCACTTCAGCTTGGCGACTGAGTGAGACTGTCTCAAAAAAAAAAAAAAAAAAAAAGAAAGAAAGAAACTTTTCCTATTCTTCTTAAATAAAAATTCTATCACATCCGTAATAATCAGTGCATTACCCTAGAGATTGAGAGCCTTGGTCCTCTAATATTCTTCATGAAAATTAATACTACTTAGCATGAAGAATAAATCTGTAACTAAGAGAAGCTCTATAGATTCGAGAACTGTAGCATAGTAGAATATTACTCATAACAAGTTTGGTCGGCTTTTCCCTATGTAAAATGCGTTTCTCTTCAAAGAAAACGTCATCCCAAGCCAATATATTACTAAATTCCCGAAACAGTCTTTTTTTTTTTTTGAAGTGGGCAATTATTTGTGTTATATACCAAAACTTTACCTGAACGGAGTACTACATCTCTCAACTCCAATTTTCCGTCCCTTCACCACCACTATTCTGGACAGACCGGCTTTGAGCGCTTAGGTTACGGAGGGGCTGGGCTCCCGACCAAGGTGTAGTTGTAATCAAAGGGGCTGGGTTTCCGATCAAGGGACAACTCCAGCTAACCTCCTCAATCCCCGTTCTCCAACCACAAACAGGACTGGTTTTGTCAGGAACAGCAATTCCCTGAGGAATGACACTCCTCTTCAATCCTCATCTGAACGCTCCACCACCGATCTGCCTCAGTTTCCACCTTTCTGAGCCCGACGCGAAGAAAGAGGAGGCGTCCCTGCACTCCTGACCAAGAAGCCACCGTGGGGACCAGGAAGCAGGAAGTGATCTGCTGCCTCCAAGGGGTTCCGGAGTTGCCCCGGCCAGCCAGGGGGCAAGAGCCCAATGTCTTGACCCAAATCCCATCATCTGCGCCCTCAGAGTGTGACAAAAAGTGAAAACATGGACTCGAACCGAGAGCTCGCTCTCTGCCGGCCTGGGGGTTCCTCGGTCACCTAAACTGGTGAGAGGAGGCCGGCGGGGGATGGAACCAACGTACCTCCGGGGCCAGGCCGGACCGCTACTCTGGAGTCCAGGAAACCCACTGGAGAATCAGCGCAGAGGCGAGTCTGGCAGGGACGTGAGGAGAAGGCGCCCAGGAGCACTCACCACCTTCGCCGCGGTCCCCAGCCTCTTCCTGTCCCGGCCGGGCTCCCTCTCCGTGTTTTCCTTCGGCCCCACTTCCGGCGCTCAGCGCTGTCTCATTGTGCCCGATTGGGAGCCGACTGTGCCCCCGCCCTAGCGCTCCGCCGCGCACACCGGAAACGCGCGCCGCGCCGGGAGGGCCGCCCGCCGCGTCGCGCCCCGCCCCGTGGTGCCCCTCCCACGCTCCGGGCCCGCCCCGCGCGCGTTGCCCTACCTGGTGCAGCCCGGCCCCGCCTGGTCCGCGTCCCAGCCCTCTCCCTCTGGGTGTCGGGCGTCTGGTCTGGCTCTGGGGCGCGCCCCTCGACGCGGGCGGATTACTGGCTGCTTGCGGGATAGCTGGTTCGCCCGTTTTTCCGGCGCGCGGGGTCCAGGCCCCAGCTACTCCCGAGAGCAGCACCGGCCTCTTCTCTATCCCGGCTTCGACGCACCTCACGTTCCCCTCTCTGCTCTGGGCGCTGAATGCTCGGGAGAGGCGCGGGAGCCGAGACTTCTGCGCCCGGAGAGGGACGCGGAGCCGGCGGGAGGGCACAGCCGAATTCCCCGTGCTCGGGGCTTGAGTTTTGCCCCTTTGTGCTACCCGGTTGCTTCTAGGGGGAGCGAAGGCTCCGAGGCCTCATAGCACTCTTGGTGTTTTTCTGATAATTCGGCGTGATTATTTTCGTGAATTCTTAATTGCCGACCTTGTAGAAATGCCAGCATTTAAACATCCACTGCTCACCCAGATCTCAAAGAGGTCAAGGAAAATGGTCTGCTTTTTTTTTTTTAAAGGTTGTTTAGGGATAACTTTACTTAAAAAAAAAAAAATGCGTTTCCAAGAGTATATATAATGACAAGGGATGACCAGGGACCGTTAAACTTGAACTTTTGAACTGAGGAAAGCACACCTTGAACTCGGGTTCCTTTTTTTTCTTTCTTTTTTGACCTTCCTATTTGTAGTGTTCTAAATGATTTGAAGAGCGTCAGGCAACTAGTGAAATTAGGGAGCGTTGGGAAAATGTGACAGTTTCAATTTCTCTGCTTTTTTTTAAAGCATGTAAATTGAAAGCTGTCAGGTCCTATCAGGCAGTGGTCTAAAATAATAAACAAAGTACTGGCTATGCTAGTAACTGTTTTGAAGGCTTTAGTAATATTAACTCCTTTGTTTTATTTTTATTTTTTATTTCTGTAGAGACGGGAGTCTCCTATGTTGCCCAGCCTGCTCTCCCAACTCCTGGACACAAGCCATCCTCCCACCTCAGCCTCCCAAAGTGATGGGATTACAGGGGTGATCCACCATACCCAGGCTTAACTCCTTTAATCCTCACAACTTCAGAAAGACTGTATCAATATCTCAATTTTTAAAATGAGGGCATTTATTTAGTACTTGTAGTGAAGTAAATGGCACTGCTGCAATCCAAACCCTGAATATGAGGCTGTTATTAACTATGTGGCTATACTAAAAGTGATGTAAAGCACATCTCTACAATTTTCATGTAATTCCTTAGATATTTTGATTCTGAAAATACATGAGCATCAAACTAATATTCTCTTCAACAGGCAGACCGTGGCCTTGAAAATATAGAGTCCAAAAGGGAGTGTGGTAATACATGATTACGTTAATTCTGAGACAGCAGTGTGACCACACCCCACCCAAGCCAGTGATTCCTGTACAAAAGAAATGGTTTAGAAATCTGCTTCCACCTGGAGTTCTAGAGTAGCAGCAGAGGATACATCTTTTTAAGGATTAAAAAAAAAATTTTTTTGAGATGGAGTCTCACTGTGTTGCCCAGGCTGGAGTGCAGTGGCACCATCTCGGCTTACTACAACCTCCACCTCCCAGGTTCAAGCAATTCTCTTGCCCCAGCCTCCTGAGGAGCTGGGATTACAGGCGTGTACCACCACACCCAGCTAATTTTTGTATTTTTAGTAGAGACGGGATTTCACCATGTTTGCCAGCCTGGTCTCAAACTCACGACCTCAGGTGATCCACCAGCCTCGCCCACTCAAAGTGCTGGGATTACAGGCATGAGCCACCATGCCTGGCTGATTTAAAATGTTTTTGCTAGGCACTTTTGCTAATACTTGTAGTCCCAGCAATCCTGGAGTGCAAGGTAGGAGGATACCTTAAGCCCAGGAGTTGGAGGCTGCAGTGATGGTGCCACCACACTTCAGCCCAGGAAACAGGGCAATACCCTCTCTCAAAAATAAATTTAAAAACTAAAACATTTTAAATTTGCATTTTCTTCAACGTCTTTCCTAAAGCCCAACTTCTCTTATTCTAATAGTTGCTTGCTTTTAAGGTTCATCTTGAAGACAAATGATGCTCTCTAAAATAAGATGCAATACTAATCAAAAGATATTGACAACCTAATATACCTTTTTCTGTCCACATTATGCTGTAATGGATATTTAAATTGGTTCTAGGAATCCTTACAATCCAGTTGGAAATTATTGTTTGATTTTTCTTTGACTGTCACTGGAAGGACTAATGAGTTTCTCAGAATCTTTGCGGTGATTGCTTCATGGTCTTGACATATTTCCAACAACCTGGAGCAGAAATGTGAGGGCAAAGGCTGCTAAATACTGTTAAGCGTTGCTCAGAGGACATTAATACTGCTCCATATTTTACAATATATTTTCTATCTTGAGCTTAACATTGTAATACATCTTAAAATTCTTGTAATTCTATCTTGAAATTAACATTGTAATACATGTAATACATCTTGACATTCTTGTAATTCTGTCTTGAAACTAACGTTGTAATACATCTTAACAAGTTAACTTTTAACAAACCCAGTGCTCTTTTTATTTAGAGCCATAGAGTCAGAAATGCAGGAATTATATTAATAGCTTTATCAGACAACTTTTTCCCCAGTGGTTTATTTGGTTTGGTTTGGTTTTTTAGAGCTCTAATGCTTAAATGCCAGTAGTTTTTATCCACGTTGTTAGCAAGTTATGTTGGTTCCTCCTTCAAATCTGTCCAGAGTCCAAAAACTTACCACTTTCACTGCTTCCAGCCAGATGCTCACTACTATCACTTGCTTCCACTTTGTCCTCCAATTTACTCTTGACACAGTAGCCGGAAAATGCATGTTAAAAGCTGGACTGATTTTCCCCTCAAAACACTTCACTGGCTCCCAATTTCTCTGGGAGTAAAAACTAAAGTCTTTCAATGGCTCAAGGCCTTTCCCTTTACCTCCTGATCTCAGACCTTATGCCTCTTACTCCAGTGGTATAATATAAAATATATTTGGCCTTTGTCCCCAGTTTCTGTGACGGTTCTTTCATAGAGCTCTTAAAATCCTTGAAATTTCCTGAGTGATAGAAGTGTCTTTCCGTGTTCATAGTGAGCCCCTAAACTCCTGGGTTTATGCTAATGAGGTGATTTAGGATGGGGCCCCTACATAGCCTCAGCATGGGGCTAATCACCAGAAAGACCAAGTGATTGGAGTATTAGAGGGTTAGAACTTTGAGTTCTACCAACTGACCTCTGTGAAGGGGAGGAGAGAGCCGAAGATCAAGCTCTCTTGAGTAGTCTTGAACAAAAAGACTTGATGAGATTCCCTATAGTTGAACACAGGTAAGTGCTGGAGGTTGGCTCACCTAGAGAGAGCATGGAAGCTCTGTGCCCTGCCCCCAACCTTGCCCTTTGTACCTCTTCATCTGGCTGTTCATCCGTATCCCTTATAATATCATTTGTAATGAACCAGTAAACGTGTTTATCTGATTTCTCAGGGCCATTCTAAAAAGTTACTTGAACCCAAAAAGGGGGTCACAGGAACCTCGGAAACCAGTCAGTAAGAAGTATGGGTGGCTTTGGCTTGTGATTGGTACCTGAAGTGGGGGCAGGCTTGTAGGGCTGAGCCCTCATCTGTGGGATCTGACACTATCACTGGGTAGATAGAATTGAAATGAATTATAAGACACCCAGTTGCTTCTGTAAGGGCAGAAGGAATTTTATACCCTCAGAAGTTTTGATGGTTTGAATCTATAAAACAAACTGGCCATGGAGAGATTAACAGGAGAAAAGGTGTATTGATTTATTAACTTACAAGCTAACGAGAGCCAAAATGTGAAACTCAAAGAAGGGCCAAATGGCTGAAGCTTAAACAGGACCCTGAGCTACAGAAAGAAACTGTAGTGGTGGTGACCAAAGTCATTGAAAGGTGAGGGTAGAGTAAGTACATGGTGAGCAAAACTTTTCTTATTATACAGATAGTCTTTCAGACTAGAAGAACGATTTTAAAAAATAGATGAAAAATCTGTCCAGCCAGATGTGGTGGCTCACACCTGTAATCCCAACAGTTTGGGAGGCTGAGGCTGGAGGATCACTTGAGCCCAGGAATTTGAGAATAGTCTGGGCAACATGGCAAAACCCTATCTCTACAAAAAATACAAAAGGTTAACCAGGTGTGGTGGTACACACCTGTAATCCCAGCTACTTGGTGGGCTGAGGTGGGAGGATCACCTGAACCCAGGGAGATTGAGGCTGCAGTGAGCTGTGATTGCCTGGGCAACAGAGTGAGACTGTACTTCAGCCTGGGCAACCAGAGTGAGGCTCTGACTAGAAAAAAATTAAAAATAAAAAAAGTCTATCCAGGTACATCGTCCTGGGCTTTCCTGAAATATAAGTTCATCTTCTTTAGTTAATGTAGATTGCAAGGAGGGGGTGCAAGACAACTGTATGTCTTCTGGAGAAACTTCCCTTAATCAGATAATGGAAGTCTAGAGAAAGTTCCTCTCTGCTTGTAGATGGGTGAGGGTGGTGGGGTGAGTCAAGAAAAGATCAGAGAGAATTCTTGGTTCTGAGATTTATTTCCGAACCCTTTCAATTTCCTTATTATTATTTTTTTGAGATGGAATCTCACTCTCACCCAAGCTGGAGTGCAGTGGTACGGTCTCGCTCACTGCAAAACTCTGCCTCCTGGGTTCAAGTGATTCTTCTGCCTCAGCCACCTCAGTAGGTGGGACTACAGGCATGCACCACCATGCCTGGCTAATTTTTGTATTTTTAGTAGAGATGGGGTTTCACCATATTGGCCAGGCTGGTTGCTGGTCTCAAATTCCTGACCTCATGATCTGCCCACCTTGGCTCCCAAAGTGCTGGGATTACAAGTGTGAGCCAATGTGCCTGGCCTCAATTTCCTTATTAAGAGCACTCAGCATGCCAAAGTGCCACATCTTAGGGTATCATTTTCTAAGCTCCAACACTTGGTATATGGGGAAATCACCAACCTCCACTCATCTGGTCACAGAAGTGTGCTGTGGTTGAGTGTGAGAATAGAGTGGAAAACTATTTTTTTCATTACACCCCCTACCCATACACACACATTGCACCCTGACTATGCTAGCATTGCAATTCCTCCCACAAAGCCTCAGGGCTTTGCACTGAGTGTTCCCTTTGCCTAAAACAATTTCCTTTAGATACCTTTATTGGTCACTTCCTATTTCCCTTCATGTCTTTGCTGAAATAACCACATTCTCAATGCAGCCTATTCTGACCAATCTATCATTTTACCTGGTATATATATATGTTTTTTTTGCCTTGTAAAAAGAATTCAAAATCTAAGCTGTTGAAACTTTAAATTACTTTGAACCTTAAAGGAATGTGTGTATGGGGCCTGAGTCATTTGACAGGCAGCTGTAACCTAGGCAGCTATAACCTAGGCAGCTGTAGCTTTTCTTTCTCTCATTATAGATTAACCTTCTTCTTTACCTATATTGTTTCATAAAATGTAAAAAAATAATGGAGGGGGGAAGCAAATAATAATCATAATAATAATTAAAAATTAGCCAGATGTGCCATGTGCCTATGATCCCAGCTACTCAGGAGGCTAAACTGGGAGGATTACTTGAACCCTCCCACCTCAGGAGTTCAAGGCTGCAATGAGCTATGATCATGCCACTGCACTCAGGGCTGGCCAAGAGACTGAGACTCTGTCTTGAGAAGAGAAGAGAAGAGAAGGGAAGGGAAGAGAAGAGAAGAGAAGAGAAGAGAAGAAGAGAAGAGAAGAGAAGAGAAGAGAAGAGAAGAGAAGAGAAGAGAAGAGAAGAAGAAAAGAAAAGTATATAATCCTGGCTGGGCACAGTCATTGGCTCACATCTGTAATCCCAGCACTTTGGGAGGCTGAGGCAGGCAGGTCACTTGAGTCCAGGAGTTCTAGACCAGCCTGGGCAATGTGATGAAATCCCACAACTACAAAAAATACAAAAATTAGCCAGGCATGGTGCTGTGCATCTGTAGTCCCAGTTTGGGTAGCTGAGGCAGGAGCATCACTTGAACCTTGGAGGTCAAGGCTGCAGTGAGCCTGATCATGCCACTGTACTCCAGACTGGGTGACAGAGTGAGATCCTGTTTCAAAAAAATGAATACATATAAATAAATAAATAAATATCTTTCTTTTATTTTTTTTGAGACAGAGTTTTTTACTCTTGTTGTCCAGGCTGGAATGCAATGGTGTGATTTCAGCTCAGTGCAGCCTCTGCCTCCCAGGGTCAAGTGATTCTCCTGTCTCAGCCTGCTGAGTAGCTGGGATTATAGGTGCCTACCACCACACCCTGCTAATTTTTTTTGTGCTTTTAGTAGATATGGGGTGTCACCATGTTGGCCAGGCTGGTCTCAGACTCTTAACCTCAGGTGATCTGCCCACCTCCACCTCCCAAAGTGCTGGGATTACAGGGGTGAGCCATCACACCCAGTAATAAATTTCAACAAAAAAAATTACAATTCTGTTTAGGAACAGAAAGTTCATATACCTGCTGCATAGTAATAGACCAATACACTGGGACAGCATGGTTTGCAGCAGAGAAAGAGTTTAATGATTGCAAGGCAGCCACGTAGGGAGATGAGAGGAATCCTCAAATCTGTATTCTCCAGGGAGTTCTGGATTGGGGTTTTTAAGGAGATTGTGGAGGGCAAGGGGCTGGAAAATTGGGGCTGTTGATTCATTGTGGTAAGGGGATGAAATCATCAGAATGTAGAAACTTCATTCTTTGGTGAGTCAGCTTCTCATAGAATCCTACGGACCAGCTGGCATCAGTAGTTTCAGTATGCAGGATCTGAAAGAATATCTGAAATGGAAAACAATATTTCACAATGTTTAAGTTGTTATCTCTAGAACAGTTAAGGGGAAGTATAATCTTGTGACACAGTTTGTGTGATTCCAGCACAGTAGGCGGTAAACAACTATGAGGAAACAGGTCAGAGAACAAGCTGAGCTAATGATTAATGCTGAATGTGCTGCACGCTTGGTCTGTTTTCATCTCTCCCTCTTCTTTCTTCTCTGATTAATTTTATAAAGTTTATAGGAACAGTTTTGATCCTGTTAAATTTCTTTTAACTTTGGTGCACTGACTTTCTTCATCTTTCTGGGGTCTGTATTTCCAGGATGGCTATTCCCAGTTTTTTTGCTTGAATAAACTCATTAAAACTGAATTCTGATTCTTTTGGTTATTTCAGATTGACAGTTTTATAGAGCTATATATACCTTGTTACATGTCATATCATTTAGCTATTTATTATTGTTATTTATTTCCCATCTTTTATTTTTCACTAAAATAATTCCACAAGGGCAGAGGTTTGCCTGTTGGGTTAACCTGTATGTCTTCCAGAGCCTAGGACACTACTTGGCTCATGGCAGGCTTTCTAGAAATATTTGTGAAATCAGTAAAAGATATAGGACAAGGCAGACTCTATGGGAAAGGTTCTTCATAAATATTTGCTTCCTTAAGGTATAATAGTACTCTTATAAACATCTAATACTACAATATAACTAAAAGGCTACTCAGAGGCTGGGCGTGGTGGCTCATGCCTCTAATTCCAGCACTTTGTGAAGTTGACAGGGGATGGATCACTTGAGCCCAGGAGTTTGAGACCAGCTTGGACATCCTGGCGAAACCCCGTCTCTACAAAAAATACAAAATTTAGCTGGACATGGTGGCTCATGCCTGTAGTCCTGGCTGCTTGGGAAGCTAAGGTGGGAGGATTGCTTGAACCACGGAGGTTGAGCTCCATGGAATTGTAATGGTGCCACTGTACTCCAGCCTGGGGTGAGAGAGAAAAACAGTGTCTAAAAAAAAAAAAGAACTCAGAAACCTTAAAATAAAAACTCTCTGCCAGAGTTTTCAATATTCTAATAATGGCTTTCCCATTTTTTTTTTTTTTAATTCCTCGAAGGGTTGAGTTAGAATACTTCTTCAGTCAGTTAGGGATGCATACAGCAATGAGAATATTGACTGGCTCACAAAAGCTAGTGTTTGTAGAAGTGGTGCAAGCTTCAGTGCTAGCTTTCCCAGTGGCTGTGCTCTCTTGTGTGGGTGTACTTCATCTTCCGGCTTCTGCCTGCAGTGTGGCACAATGACAGTGGAAGATTCTGACCTCACATTTGCCCACCACAATGTCCAGCAGTAGAGAAGATGGCCTCCAGAAGCCAAGAAGAACCTTCCAAGAAACTCTTGCAAACTTCATTTTATATCTTAGTATCCTTAACTGAGTCAAAGTCTTCTTCTCTGTTATTTTTTATTTATTTATTTTTTGAGACAGAGTCTCACTCTGTCGCCCAGGCTGGAGTGCAGTGGCCTGATCTCAGCTCACTGCAACGTCCAACCTCCTGAGTTCAAGTGATTCTCCTGCCTCAGCTTCCTGAGAAGCTGGGATTACAGGCGCCAGCCACAACACTCTGCTAATTCTTGTGGTTCTAGTAGAGACAGAATTTCCCTATGTTGGTCAGGCTGGTCTTGAACTCCTGACCTCAAGTGATCCACCTGCTTTGGTCTCCCAAAGTACTGGGATTATAGGCGTGAGCCACCATGCCCGGCCTGGACTTGATATAATTTTGATTAAAAAAATTTTTTTTTAAAGATTTTTGTTTGTTTTATGTCCTAACATATGGTTAATCCTGAAGAATGTTTCATGTGCTAACAAAAATGTATATTCTGTAGCTGTTGAGCAAAATGTTCTGTAAATGTCTCTCAGGTGCATTTGGTCTATGGTGCTGTTTAAATCCAATGTTTCTTTGTTGATTTTCTGTCTAGATGATCTTTCCAATGCTGAGAGTAGGGTGTTGAGATCTTCAACTATTATTGCATTACAGTCTATCTCTCTCTTTAGATCTAATAATATTTCCCTTATATATCTGGGCGCTCCAATGTTGGGTGTACATATATTTAATACTGTCATATTATTTTGCCTAATTGATACTTCTATTATTTTATAATGGTCATCTTTGCTTCTTCTTACAACTTCTAAGTCTATTTTGTCTAAGTGTAGCTACTCTTGCTTGCTTTTGTTTTCATTTGCATGGAATACCTTTTTCATCACTTCACTTTTATTCTATGTGTGTTTTTATACATGAAGTGAGTTTCCTGTAGCAGCATATAGTTGGGTATTGGATTTAAAAAATCCATTCAGCCAGTCTATATCATTTAAATGGGAAATTTAATTTATTATATTCAAGCTTATTATTGATAGGTAAAGACTTATTCCTGCCCTTTTATTTATTGTTTTCTGGTTGTTTTGCAAATCCTTTGTTTCTAACTACCTCTTAAGTGGTTTATTTTTGTGGTTGGGTGGCTTTCTGTACTGATAAGGTTTGATTCCTTTCTGTTTTTTCTTTGAGTATTGGCTTTACCAGTGAATTTTTAGTTTGTATGTTTTTTTCTTTTTTTCTTAGATGAAGTCTTGCTCTGTTGCCCAGGCTAAAGTGCAGTGGTGTGATCTCAGCTCACTGCAACCTCCACCTTCTGGGTTCAAGTGATTCTCCTGCCTCAGCCTCCTGAGTAGCTGGGATTACAGGTGCCAGCCACCATGCCTGGCTAATTTTTTGGTATTTTTAGTAGAGACAGGGTTTCGCCATGTTGGCCAAGCTGGTCTCAAACTCCCAACCTCAGGTGGTCCACCCACCTTGACCTCCCAAAGTGCTCGGATTACAGGCATGAGCCATCGCACCCAGCTGTTTTGTATGTTTTTATGATGGTGGTTATCTTCTTTTTGCTTCCAGATGTAAGACTCTTGAGCATTCCTTGTAAGTTTGATCTAGTGGTGATGAAGTCCCTTAGATTTTGCTTGTCTGTGAAATGTTTTATTTCTCCATTATTTCTGAAGAAAAGCTTTGCTATGAATAATATTCTTGGCCAATAGTTTATCTTTCTGGACTTTGAATAGATCATCCTGTTTTCTCCTGGCCTGAAAGTTTTCTGCAGACAAATTCATTGTTACTCTAGTGGAGATTCCCTTATATTTGACTTGATGCTTTTCTCTTGTTGCTTTTAAAATTATTTCTTTGTTTTTGACTTTTGCCAATTTGAGTATAATGTGCCTCAGAGAAAACCTGTTTGGATTGAATAAATTTGGGGTTGTTTAAGCTTCTTGAACCTGGATGTCTATCTCAATCCCAAGACTTGGGAAGTTTTCTGCTATTATTTCATTAAGTATGTTTTTCTCACCTTTTTTCTTCTCTTCTCCTTTTAGAATGTCAACAATATGTGTATTTGTTCACTTAGTAGTGTTGCATAAATCTTGTAGCTTTCTTTATTCTTTTATTATTTTTTTCCTATTTTTCTTTTGTTATACCTGTGTTATTTCAAAAGTCCTGTCTTCCAGTTCAGAAATTCTTTCCTCTGTTCAGTCTACTCTGTTGTTGAAGCTCTCTTATTTCTTGAATTCTTTGGCTACAGGATTTCTATTTGGGTCTTTTTAATGATATATATCTCTTTGTTGAATTTCTTATTCAAATACTAAATTGTTATCCAAATTTTGTTGACTTGTCTGTCTGTATTATCTTATATCTCACTGAGTTTCTTTAAGGCTGGGTGCAATAGCTCACACCTGTATTCCTAGCACTTTGGGAGGCCGAGGTGGGTAGATCACCTGAGGTCAGGAGTTCGAGACCAGCCTGACCGACATGGAGAAACCCCATCTCTAGTAAAAATACAAAATTTAGCCAGATGTGGTGGCGTGTGCCTGTAATCTCAGCTACTTGGGGGGCTGAGGCAGGAGAATCACTTGAACCCAAGAAGTGGAGGTTACAGTGAGCCGAGATTGTGCTATTGCATTCCAGCCTGGGCAACAAGAGTGAAATTCTGTCTCAAAAAAAAAAAGATTATTATTTTGAATTATTTTCTGGCATTTCATATATGTCCTTATGATTGGGGCTTGTTACTGGAGAATTATTGTTTTCCTGTGGTGGTGACATGTTTCCTTGCTTTTTCATGGTTGATGTGCTCTTATGTTGATTTCTATGCATCTTAAGGAGAAGTAGCCTCTTTGTATTTTACAGAGTAGGTTTTGTATGAAAAGTTTTGTTCAGATGAATGGGTCTTAGAGTGTTGGTTTGGTGGGTGTATTGGTCTTGGTTCGAGGTTGATACAGTAGTGTAGTCTATGTAATTTACTCAGTTGTAATCCACACTAGTGGTGTTTGTGTTTCTCAGTGGTCTACAATGAGAGAGTCTGTGGTGATGACAGTGCAGCTTTGCCAGGTTTAGGACACATGTATATAGACATCCCACTGGCCAAGGATATTTTGGATTTTTGGAGGCTCTGTGTCCTGTCCTGCTTGAGGGAGGGTAATTGACAGTGATTTGGCGACCTGAAGGGTAGATTTGCCCTGGATGGTACTGGCCAACTGTTCCTCCAGCTGGAAGTTTGGTGAGGTTAAGGGGAGTTGGTTTGCCTGTTGCACAGGACAAGAGTCACAGCTAATCCTAGGATCATGCTCTGTACAGCTAGGGTTATGACAGTCAGCCACCTACGTGGACATGGTGGAATGAGGATGGAGCCCCAGTGCTGGAGAGCTGCAGTGGCTACTGGACCCCAGAGCAGGGACCACTCCAGAGCAGGCTCTAGTCTCAAGATGGTGCTGTGCTATAGCAGCTTGGCTCACAGCAGGTGGGAGGTGGTTGGATAGTGCACCTTATTCTACTAATCTGGGGCAATGCAGCTGTGTGAATTCCCATCAGCTTTCCAAACTGGATTCAGGACTTGCAAGGATTGTGAGATTCTTCTGATGGAAGGACGTGTAGGTGTTTGTGGCAGCAATGGGGGCAAGTGGGACTCTTCTGCTTGACTTTTCCCTACAATGCGGAGTCCCTTCTGACTCCAGGCAGATGTGATCCATGTGGGGGAGACGATGCTGCAGAGTCCAGGTGA
Organism: Cheracebus regulus; assembly: GCA_963574635.1. Classification (NCBI taxonomy): domain Eukaryota; kingdom Metazoa; phylum Chordata; class Mammalia; order Primates; family Pitheciidae; genus Cheracebus; species Cheracebus regulus. The sequence continues at coordinate 22,960 of CAUYQU010044784.1, forward strand.
CTCCTTGCTGCCCACCCAGGCCTCTAATCACCACAGCTACACCTCCACTTCCCCACTGCATTCTAGCACTTTCCCTTCGACACTCCATTCAAATCTTAGCTCTGCAGTTATTGCCTTGGTCCTTTCTTGCTGAGGTGGGTGGGTGGGTGGGGTTGTAAATGTCTGGTGTCTCTTGGCAGCCATCTTGCTGATTCTTTTCCTAACTCAAAAGTCTTCTTCTTAAATCACTCCCTTGTAAGGGGGATACCATAACCCTTAAACCAGGGTTTCTCTACCTCAGGACTATTCACTTTTTGGGTTGGATAATTCTTTGTTGTGGCTTGTCCTGTGTATGGTAGGACGTTTAGCAGGATTTCTGGCCTCTGCTTACTAGATGCCTCCCCCCACACTGTGACACTAAAAAAAGTCACATTTTAGGCATTACCAAATATCTCTGAAGAGCAAAATCAACCCCTAAGCTGAGAACTACTCCCTTAGACCATCAGGTCTACCCCTGGAGCTAGGGGCTTGGGCCAGCTTGCTTTAGGGGCACTTGAGTTACACGAGGCAGAGTGAGATACTGAATAAAATCTGGGTCCTGTTCTGAAGGAGAAAGGTGAGAAGGATGGCAGCCAACAATGCTCATTATACCTCCATTAATCAAGTATGTTGCCAGATCTGGAAAATATTTCAGCTTTCCTGTAAATCAGACTATATGTGGGAAAATTGAAAAATATGTTTAGAATTTTGATGTTTGGGCAGAGAAGAACTTCCAGTCAGACATCAACCTCTTTAGAATATCAAAGGAGACAGATGATCTTTCTTTTGCCCCATGGTTGGTGGAAGATGGAGAGAGAAGAGCTACAATGTTGTATTGGGAACGAGGCAACCTTCTCAAGGGTCCTTGGGAAGCTCTCCTTAAGCAGTCTTTGCAAAGACCTTCTTTTAAACAAGGCTTTGACTAGACTTTTCTGACTTCTGTGACTTGAGGAATAGCAAAGAGCTATCAGGATATCCTGATTCTCCCTGCCAAAGAGTCTGTTAGTTTAAATTATTCCAGTTATATTGTGTAAAGCAAAAAATTTTTATTTCCAGAGCACATTTTTAAATCTTAGGAAAATCAGTGAGATAGCATACTCATAATAATTAAAACCTAAGCTTTGCTATTCTAGAATGAGTCATTTATTTATTCATTCATTTTATGTATTCAGCAAATGTTGAATGCCTGATATGTGCCTGTGATGTGAGGAAAACAAAGCCCCAGTTCTTGAAGTGTTGAATATCTGGTAAAGGCAACACATGTTCTGAAATTGAACACTTAAGATCTGACTCAGATGAATGCACTTTCTCCCTTGAAATTAATCTATTCTTGCTCTGACACTCTACTCGCCTCTAGGAACTATGGAAACAAATCTTGAACTTGCCAGTTAGTTTATCTCAGTCTTTTCAAATTTAAATAATCTCTTCTCTGGTTCCACCTTCTTTGGATATATGCCCCACTGTTCAGATTTCCTTCTTCATTCCCTTTGTATGCCCTCTGAGGAGGATGAGATGAGCTACAGTTGTATGACTGGTAAAAAGGGTCCCTGAACACATATCCACAGAGTCTTAGAGAAGGCCTCTTGCTTTTCTGCTCTTTCCAGTCTCTCTCCTTAGCCGTCTTGTTGGCATCTGATGCTGAAGTTTAAGATCATGGCACGTTTTCTTCCCTTAAGGTTCATCTCCAGTTATTTGCTCCTTTTGACCCACCCTGTACTTCCAGGCCCACTTTCAGGATGGGTGGTCCACGCCTTCACCCTAGTTGTGGCAGTCTCTTGGTTACTTTGCCACCTGTCTTCCATGGCACCATAAAGAATCCAGACACACCTGGATTCCTTCCAAGAACACATGGAATCTCAAGTATGCCTGAAAGTCCCAATTTTGGTTTTCCCCTTTTGATCATTTCCTATTATTTTTACAATGCTGAAACCATCCAACATTTCCATTAGGTGATCTACTTCCCGCTGATTCCATTCTGTGGATAGGTTACATGCTTTACAATTTGCCCTCAACTAATCTCACCCCCAAAGTGATGAATGGAAGTTCTGCTTTCCTTCCTGTTGTCATGGAGACCAGCCACCCTGTCCTTCCCTCCTCTCCCCACTTCTAAGTCTCAGCCATGTCTTTTTCTGTGGACATTGAATACCCAACTCCCAGCTGTTTCTTAGAACCCACAGCTATGCCTCTCAAACTGTCTCCATGGGAATAGCTCTCTTCTCTTCACACTCATCAAATGATGTAGACTTCTTGCTAACCATAACCTGGACCTCAGGGCTTTCCCAGGGTTAGACTTTTCTAGAAGTCTCTGAGCATTCACTGGATCTGGAAGCTGAGTCCATTCCTGGGCCACAGGGCTACTTCTATACAGCCTGTAGATCACCCATCACTGCTCAAAGCTGGGGTTATCCTCTGGCTTTCAGACTCATCTCTAGGCCATCTTCATCTTTAAAGACTCACCCTGCAGCAGAAGCCAAGAAGCTGCTGCCTTTCACCTTACCAATCAGCCTTGCACAGATAGAGGTCCTTCTCCTAGTCCTGGACACAGAGATATAATGGAAATAAATACAGATTCTTCAAAGAATCTGTGACTCCTTCAAAAGAAAATAGAGCTGGTGTTGGGCACATCTGAGCTGTGTGGGTGATATAAAGGCAGGAGAGGAAGGAAAGAAATTTCTACTGTTTGGATAACCACTGGGCTGAAAACTAAGTACATATGTCTGATTGTCCTCTTAAAATTATACAATTTGTGAGTTGTGCTAGAAAATGAAGGCTTCAATCAGGCATGGTGGCTCACGCCTATAATCCCAGCACTTTGGGAAGCTGAGGTGGGTAGATCACCTGAGGTCAGGAGTTTGAGACCAGCCTGACCAATATGGTGAAACTCCATCTCTAATAAAATACAAAAATTAGCCCAGTGTGGTGGTGAGTGCCTGTAGTCCCAGCTACTCAGGAGGCTGAGACAGAATTGCTTGAACCCAGGAGGCAGATTTTGCAGTGAGCTGAGATTGCTCCACTGCACTCCAGCCTGGGTGACAGAGCTAGACTCCATCTCAGAAAAAAGGAAGGAGGGAACGAAGGAAGGAAGGAAGGAAAGAAAGAAAGAAGGAAGGAAGGAAAGGAAACAAAGGCTTAAAGTGGTAAAATCACAATCACAGGCAAACGGCAACATTATTTTACCGGTCTATTTAAGACTTCACCAAGGTCTTTCTGACTTCAAGGTTTATATTCTTTTTACTACACCATGTACCAAGCTCCTATTCCCTGACCGAATCCTTATACCTCAAAGAGCTACTGTTCCTTTCTGGTTTGTGTGACCACTATCTGCAGCTGGGACTCAGTGGTCTCAAGACCATGGTTCCAGCTCTGCCTGCATTTTGCTTTGATCTTGGGCAAGTTGTTTGCCCACATGGGCTTCAGCTTCCCTAACTGTAAGCAAGAGTGAAAGAACATGAAGCCAAATATCTATTGTTCTTAATGAATCAGGAACAGTTCAATTTTTCTCATTGGGGTGTGTATTTTTATAAATTTTTGTATTTGTAATAATTTGTTCTTACTGATTATTTGAAATTTAAGTAAAAAGTTAAATTATATATTTTGGGTTTTTTGTTTTTATGTTTAGATTTATCTTCTATTTGTGAAACTGGATTTTCAATTAGAGTTGTGACATAAAGCTTTCTTTTAAAATGTATACATTTTTAAAAGTCAAATCTATTTACAGAAAATTATTAATAAGTAAATAATTACCCAGAGATGGCAAAAATCATAAAGTTGATAATTATCTGATTGAACTTTGGGAAGTACTAGGTCTGAGAGAGAGATGAGAAAAGGCCCAGGATTTAATAGTGATGCTGTCTAACATTTAGACCTTAAGAAAAATAAGAGGAATTGGAAAAAGAAGACCAAAAAAGAAGGGGCTTGAGTGGTAAGACGGAAATTAAGAGTGTAACATATTAATCAGTTCTTGTGCTGAGCTGCTCTGAACCTGATGGTTGCCAAATGTATCAAAAAGCTACATCAAGACATCTAGGATTTCTTTTGGGAAAGGACAGTCCCGGGTCAGCCTACGTCAAAGCATTTAACTAATGATGTTGGGTGGGGTTAATGCAATGATTCACATTTCCAGAAGCAATCGTTGCTAGTGATCATTCATTGTTTTGGAGGTACGATATTCCCTCCTGGGCCAAAGCGGTGGAAGCTGAGAAGGGAAAAAGCAGTGAAGAGAATGAAAATCGGGAAGGACTGGGAAGTCAAAGGTTGTGGGAGTAGAAAAGAGCTTGGAAATTCAGTAAGAAAAAATTGAACCTAAGGTAGAGTTACACTACCGATATGTAAGGACAAAATACAGCCCGAGGAGTGGTCTTCATTCAAGAAAATAGAGGTCCATTAAATAAAAACAGTAAATAAAAAAGATAAATGGACCTGACCTTGGACCGTCCTGGTTCCTGAAATGGCATGCTTTATGCCCTGGGCATGGAACAGGCCAAAGTGCCTCTCAGTGGGGTTGCCAGAGCAAATAAAGTGTGTACCACACACTATTTGGAATATTCTTTTTTTTTTTTTTTTTTTTTTTGTTTGTTGGTGTTTTGGTTCTGTTGCCTAGGCTGGAGTGCAATGGTGCCATCTTGGCTCACTGCAACCTCCACCTCCTGGGTTGAAGCGATTCTCCTGCTTCAGCCTCCCAAGTAGCTGGAATTACAGACATGAGCCACTATGCCCAGCTAATTTTTATTTTCTTGTTCTTTTTTTTCCGTAGAGACAGGGTTTCTCCATCTTGGTTAGGCTGGTCTTGAACTCCTGACCTCAGGTGATCCACCTGCCTTGGCCTCCCAAAGTGCTAGGATCACAGGCATGAGCCACCGTGCCCGGCGGAACATTCTTATACCAAAAAATTGTTCGTTGCTTAGCTGAAATTCAAATCTCACTGGATACTTTGTATTCACTTACTGATTTTGTTTTTGCTTAATTTCTTGGTGAGGGCTTGCACTCTGGGAAAGGATCAGCCCAGAGGAATATTTACTGGTTCTCAGATTGCCTAACTATGCTATCATCTTGCCATGACTGTGAAAAAAACTCCCTTTTTTTCTTATTCCCAATGTTTTACTTTGAAAAATGTCAAACTTACAGAAAATTTGTGAAATATGTGCAATGAACATTCATATGCTATTTATATGTCACTAATTTTACCATTTTTGTCACATTTTCTTCTTTTCTCTCCCTTTGTATGTGTATATCCTTAGCTGAACCATTTGAGAGTTACAAATATCGTGACACCCAAGCCCCAAAACATACTGCATGTCTCTCTCAAAAATTAGAACATTTTCCTATACATAAGCATGATGCAAAGATCACACTCTAGTCATATTTAACATTGACACAATACTATTTTCTAATATGAAGTCTATATTTAAATTTCTGCAATTGGCCCAATAATGTTTTCTAGCGTGGTTTTTAATTTTAATTTTTAATTCATATTTTTAGAGACTAGGTCTCATTCTGTTGCCCAGTCTGGTATTGAACTCCTGGGCTCAGGCGTTCCTCCTGTCTTCGCCACCTGAGCAGCTAGAAACACAGGTCCTTGCTGCCATGCTCAGGTCACTTTTTGTTTTTTAATTCAAGAATTTGTCAATGATAGACCTTGCATTTGTTTTCATGTCTCTTTAGTGTTCTTTAATGTAAACCAGTTTGCCAGCTCTTTTAAAATTTGTTCATGATACTGACATTTTTGAAGAGTCTGGGCCAGTTCTTCTGCAGATGTCTGATTGTTTTCCCATGACTAGACTTCGGTTAAACATTATTGGCAAGAATATTGCATAGGGTAGTTGTGTCATAGGTGTTAGTACCTTATGTGAATTGTTTTAAAAATTGGTGATGTTGAATTTGTCCTTAATTAAGGTGGTGTCTGCTGGATTTCTCCATCATACTCATTCGTTTTTTTTGTAATTAAAGTATAATGTGAGATGTGCTACTTTGAGACTGTGTCAATATCTATTTCCCCAACTTTCTCCCAAAGGTTTTAGTATCCACAGATGATTCCTTCATGAATCAAACATTACTATGGTAGTTATAAAAACAATTTTCTTTTTTTTCCTTTTTTTTTTTTTTTTTTTTTAAAGACAGAATCTTCCTCTGTTGCCCAGGTTGGAGTGCAGTGGTACCATCTAGGCTCACTACAACCTCTGCCTCCTGGGTTCAAGTGATTCTCCTACCTCAGCCTTCCAAGTAGCTGGGATTACAGCACTTGCCATCACGCCTGGCTAATTTACGTATTTTTAGTAGGACAGGGTTTCACCATATTGGCCAGGCTATTCTCAAACTCCTGACCTCAAGTGATTCACCTGCCTTGGCCTCCCAAAGTATTGGGATTACAGGCATGAACCACAGCACCCAGCCATTGAAATGGCAATTTTCTATTCTTTTTCCTTTTTTTTCTTTGAGACAGAGTCTTGCTCTGCCACCCAGGCTGGAGTGCAGTGGCATGATCTTGGCTCACTGCCACCTCCACCTCCTGGGTCCTGATTTTCCTGCCTCAGCCTCCTGAGCAGCTGTGATTACAGGTGTGCACCACCATGCCCAGCTTTTTTTTTTTTTTTTTTAAAGAATGAAAGAGAGAAAGGAAGAGGAAGAGATTTTAGAAAAAGAGAGAAAAGGAGAAAGAGAGAAACAGCAAAAGAAAGAAAAAATGAAAGAGAAAGAAAGAGGAAGAGATTTTAGAAAAAGAGAGAAAAGGAGAAAGAAAGAAACTGCAAAAGAAAGAAAAAAATGAAAGAGAAAGAAAGAGGAAGAGATTTTAGAAAAAGAAA
>CAUYQU010044785.1:0-16506 GCA_963574635.1 Cheracebus regulus
GGGTGGTGAAAGAGGGCATCCTTGTCTAGTGCCAGATTTCAAAGGGAATGCTTCCAGTTTTTGCCCATTCAATATGATATTGGCTGTGGGTTTGTCATAAATAGCTCTTATTATTTTGAGATATGTTCTGTTGATATCTAGCTTATTGAGGACTGTTGAATTTTGTCAAAGGCCTTCTCTACATCTATTAAGATAATCATGTGTTTTTTGTCTTTGGTTCTGTTTATGTGGTGGATTATGTTTATAAACTTGCATATGTTGAATCAGCCTTGCATCCCTGGGATGAAGCCTACTTCATTGTGAAGGATAAGCTTTTTGATGTGCTTTTGCAATTGTTTTACCAGTTTTTTACTGAAGATTTTTTGCATCTATGTTCATCATGGATAGTGGCCTGAAGTTTCCTTTTCTTGTTAAATCTCTGTTTTTTTTGTCTGTGATTTCTAAAATTGTATACCTTTTCTCAAGTTGCAGAAAGTGTTGAATTTCCTGAGCAGAGGATTAGGGAATATACACTGGCACTCTTCCTCTAGGTAAGAGGGTAAATAAAATTACAAAGCTAATCAAAAGCATGAAATGAATATAATGTTCTTTCCTAGGCTTCACACTCTCACATCCATTCAGTAGAATCTTTCAGTAGAAAACTCAATTATAAAAACCATTTCTAGGAGTTTTTGTTCCATAAATGATTAATTAATAATTGTAGTCTAGGAGGTTGGCATAGATGGTTGAAGGTCTTCTCCATTTGTGACAATTTATTAGGCAATTATTTCAAGTAGGTAATTATCAAACAAAACTATCAGTGTACATTATGTTAACAGTGTACTTTTAATATTGTGCATTAACAATGAATCTGAATTAAGCTATTAGCAGCATATTTTCAAAATCTCTACTATTCTTTTCAGTTTTGCAGCTTAGGCAAATAATCCCTGGATACATGTGGATAATAACAAGCAGATATAAAATGTATAAATTTAAACAAGATCAAAGAATTGGAAATGGGGTATTTATTTTCAATTGCTGTTAATCCAAATGCAGAAGTAGAGCTTTCTTTTCTTTGCTAGACCTTTTGACGTGTACAGCAAAACATTCTGCATTTTACTCTGTCATCTGTGATATTGGAAATGAAACGTTGAGTCTGATCAGAAGCATCAAGCATGAAGCCAAGCAGAAGATACATAAGTATCTTATGGTCCATTGCCCTTGGTGATTGAGCTAGTGGCATCTAAAAAGAACACAGGGAGGTCTGACACACAACAGCACCTCTCATCCTCTCAGTCACACACATAACCAACACGTACTCCTGTGAAGGAATACTCTTCACCATCTGGTGGCTACTAATTGACTAATTGAGCATCCAGGCTTTCAAAGAGTACTAAACATGAGAAGATTGAAAATGTCTCCTCCTTTGAACTGACCTAGGATAATTTCCTATAGCTTCATTAGTGTAAATAACAACAAAAACCTCTCAAAAAATACAAAATATGGTGTATTCATGTCCATGTTAAAATTTTATAGTACATAACACTTGTCTTATACATTCTATTTTTTAAATATTTTATTAATTTCCACCTTAAATGAGTATGTAGAATATAATAACTAATATGTTATAATTTACACAGCTTTGGGTGAAATTTATCTAAATTAGCTTTAAATTGTATTTTTGTTTTAATTGCTCTATATACCAGGGGTTACAGCCTATGGACCAAATCCGGCACATCACCTGTTTGTGCATGGTCCATTTACATGTTTAAATGGTGAGGGGAAAATCAAAGACAGGATAATGTTATATAATATAGGAAAATTATCTGAAATTCAAAGTCCAGTGTCAATCAATAAAGTTCTATGAAATACATTCACGCTCACTGGTTTATGCTTTTTCCCTGTCTCTGTGTCTGCTTTAATGCTGTAATGGCATAATTGACTATTTGTGGCAAAGATCATATGTGTTCTGGAAATTCTAAATTATTTACCGTCTGGCTTTTTCAATATAAAGTGTGCTAACTCTTGATTTATATCATCTTCATCTACTTCACTAGAAATAAAAATAATCAAAGTAAGTCTAATAGTTTTGTTTCAAGCCTTTTCTAGACATCTCTTCCCTTCCAAAATCATTAACTTAATGATTCATGAAAATGTTTCACTTTTCTGGATCTTTCTTCCCCTACAACCTCTTCTGAAATAATTTTAAAGTGTTCTAAGCCATAATACACATCGTTTATCCAATAATAAAACTGAAATATTATTTTGAGATTAAAAAAATGGAAATCAGTATAAATCATGAATACAGGATTTTAGTTAAGAAATCCGTAATAGGTTTTTAATGTGCTAAATATCACACTAAGATACATTCATATACAAGTAGTTCAATTAGCAGCAGAGTTTGATCTAAGAATGAGGAGAATTTATGAAAGTTTATTTTGAAAATGGAAAAATGTAGCAGCAAAAAAAGTCTACATTTTTGCTGGGTTAGTAATACACGTTTCTCTTGTTCTCATCTATTTTTCTATCGGAAAATTTACAAGAATAAATCAGAAATAGCTTGGAATTAACATAATTCGTTTGTAAATCTTATTTTTTCTAATAAGTTACAACTTTTTGGGAACAGACACAAATTACCATGTAGTCCTATATTTTTAGAAGATCAATCAGTATTTATGAAGTGAAAATGACTTCACTGCACAGATTTCTAAACTATACCAGAAACTGGATCACTGCCATCATTATTTCTGCTTCTCCTTCCATACCATAAGCATATATCCAAGAAATAGCTGTCCATCCACTGACTCCTTTGCATAGCCATGGGCCTTATGCCTACATGAGTAGAAGTGATGTATATAATTTCTAGGCTAAAGGGTAGAAAAAGCAGTTTTGATTTCTCTTGTCTCTTTTTCCCACTCAGTAGCTGAATGCAGGGGATTCTGAAACTCTAAAATAGGATGGGGTCAAAAGAAGGAAGGAACCTGGTGATATAATTTTGATGTTTGTCTCCTCAGAATCTCATGTGGAAATATAATTCCAAGTGTTGGAGGTGGGGCCTGGTGTTAATGTTTGGATTATAAGGGATTTTAAATAGTTTAGTGCAGTTGCCTTGGTGATATGTCAGTTCATGCTGGATCTGGTTGTTTCAAAGAGCATGGCACCTCCCACCTTGCTTGCTCTCTTGCCATATGACACATCTGTTTCTCCTTCCCCTTCCGCCATGACTGGAAACTACTCGAGGACATCAGCAGAAACAGATGCTGGTACCACACTGCCTGTATAGTCTGCAGAGCCAATTAAATCTCTAAATTACCCAGTGTTGGGTATCCCATTATGATGGCACAAAAAAAGCAATCTATCACACTTGGTCTCTGATTATTATAAGGCCCCCTGCAAACCAAAATCACCTGGACTCTTCTGCTCATGAGAATCAGCCCTCCACTGGGCAAACCATTGTCAATCAAGGATTTATATGCTACAGCAGCTTGAGTTACACTGGCACATATAGCTCAGTCCTTACCTATATTAGTTTTTTCATAGCATAATAGTGGTGATTAATTGCCCTTTTCTGAAATTCTGTTTAGCCCTTTGCTTTCTTTACTGGAACTACATAAGTAACCCCCACCATCACTGCCACATCCCCCTATCCTCCTGGTTTCCTATTAATCTTTCTGGCTTTTTCTTTTCATCCTCTTCTGCTTGTTCATATTCTCCAAAAGCTCTGTCCTGGGCCCTTTTCTTTTTCTGGGCAATATTGAAGACTTCAAATCTCACAGAAGAAGCATTACTAATGAACTGGGACATCCACCTGGAAAAAGGTTACATTTATTAGGTTGGTGCAAAGGTAACTGTGGCTTTGCCATTACCTTTAATGGCTAGACTGCCATTACTTTTGCACCAACCTAACATGACTTAAACTAGACATTCACAAAACATGTGAAAAGGTTATGCCTTTCCCATCTGATTTACATTTTAAATATAAAAAAAAGACTTCTCTCTTAAAGTCCTCTTATAAGGAGCCAATATTATAGAATTTTTAGCTTACATGGTTATTGTTTCTTTCTTTTACAAATGTACCCTACTTGCTGCCCTCATAATATTTAGGCAGATTTTACTTTACCCTTTGCATAATTTATGGGAACTAGAATTATGTATTTCCTCAACAAACATTCTTTAAGAACCCATGGCTCAATACTGGTCAGAGTGTTGGAGATAAAATGTTGGAGACACCATATGCGGCTTTCATGAACCTATTTCAAGTAGAGGAAACTAGATGATAAACAAAATTACAGAGACAAAGGCTATGAAATCTTAAATTGTAATAATGGGAAAACATGGAATGAAATGGAATTATGGGGCAAGGGTGTTGTTATTTAGTTTGGGTATCAATAAAGCACTCTCTGTGGAGACAGTTTGAGACAAAATCTGGATAATAAGAAGGGGCCAGCCACACAAAAATGAGCATGTATTCTAGGAAGAGGGTAACATCAAGTATAAAAGAGACAGCAATCTTTGTAAAAGTAGAAGACAGTCAGCATGACTATCATACACAGTATAAGACAAGGCCAAGGAAGCAGAAAGGAAACTGGCTGTGGGAAGGAATTTAGATTTTAGAGCTCTTAAATACACTGGGCAACATTTAGATCAAAGAACTGAGAGAACAGAAGAGTTAAGGAGACCTTCAAATTGTTAGCACTAACAAAATCAATGATCGGGAGAAAGTCACTTGATTTCTCAGGTGTTTGGACTCTGCTAAAAATGGGGCTCAGAGTTCATAGGCATGAATGTTTTGTCCAAATCTAGAAAATCAGTAAGATCTTCAGAACTTTCACAGGAGGTATGTCTAAACGATAAATTAACTTTAATCAAAATCTCAAACTTTTAAAAGTGATCTGTGTTCTACTGTGACAAAATTTTATTGACACTCTTGCTTTAATACTACAGTAGAATTTACTTTTTTCACTCATTTTCCCCAATGCACTGAGAGCTACTTGAAAGGCTGGACACTTTCTTATTTATGTTGGGGTCTTCAGAAATTAACATGTAATGCCCATTTTTATTAACAAATACATATTTAATAAAATAGCAAGAGGAGAATTATATATTTAATATATATATATGATCATATTGGTTATCCAGATTTGGACAAAACATTCATGCCTATTAATTTTGAGTCCCATGTTTAGCAAAGTGAGTCCAAATCCTGAGAAATACACAGGTTCAACTAGAGAAAAAGAGAGAACACAACAAGGACTGAAAAATCTCCCCTTCTTAAACAGTCTTTTGATAAATATGTTTCCAAGGCTAGACTCCCAGTGCTTTAGATATTACTTAGAAGAAACTTTGCAGACCATGTAGTTTAGCATTATTCCAACTCCTGGAAATGTCATTTTTCTGAACAGGACAGGCTTTCCTGGTGTAACTTGAAAGGGTCTTTGGCTGGTGATAATCAGCTTGTGCCCTCCATGTGCAGCCTGGCACAGCACTGGGCTGAAGACCACGTCAACTGGCCATAATCTTTGGTTAAGCACTGAACCACCCTATCACTTGCAGTGAGATGGTGAAATGGCAAATCCCTTATAAAACAGACCTGTTTTGATATTGCAAAAGTAATTGAATTTTTAAATAGTCAAATTATCTGAAATCTTCAAAGAATAGCTTAAATGTCTTAGCTGAAAGGGTAAAATATAAATTAATAGTTGTTTGGTGAACTCTAAAGGGGTCTCCACAGCTAATAGCCTGGTCTAGGGTGTCATTCTGCAGGAAGAAACAGCAAGGGAATGTGCTTTTTCTTCACTGCCTGCAGTCATTTAAGACCTTTTCTATAGTTACTTCTATCTTATCTTTTTAAAAAGGTCCATTTCTTTGCACAATCTTCAATGCCTTTTTATTTTTAAGCCTAATGTGTGTGGTACCACACAAATCCTTATAGTGGAGTTTTATTTACTTATTTCTCTTCCATATCAACCCACACAATTTGACAGAATCACTCGTTTGAGCTTTTGAAGATCTAAAATTCAGACAGTGAAAAGGTGTTTCGCTTGGAAGTTCACTGACAATTGCAGTTTTCATTTGCCCACCAAAATAAATACATATGAAAATTTTAAAATTATAAAATATGGCATCTACAAGAATGTTCCATGTGAAATGCCAGTTTTTCAATGCCTATTAAGTTTATTAAAACATTTAATAAAGGGAAATAATTAATTTACTCTGTCATGACCATGTATTCAACAATTTTAGCTTTGGTCTCAACACTGTCTCTGTTATACTCTTTCAGTTTCAGAGTGTTAGGATTTACATGTGGCAAAAGGGGCTAACAGGCCGTCAAGGACAGTGGACTCTTCCTGAGAGTCTTCTAAAACGACCCCATGTACGATCACTCAAAAATTACATAATTTTGTTCTCTACTGGAATAGCTGTTAGTATTCTCTTACATTTCTATTCCTCTCCTTTTCTGTTCATGCTGACAGAAAGTCCATCTATGCACATACGGTATCTTGGTGTCTCCTTCCTTCTGATTCTGATTCTGTGTGTGTATATGTGTGTGTACGTGAGTGTGTGTGCACCTATATTATGAACACCAAGACAGAAGAATGACTGAAGTATTACTCTTCACTCATTTCTGTCTCTTTGCAAGTTTTGCATTGAGTCATAAACAACAGTTGCCTCCTCCCTTGTACATTATTAGCTTATGTTTTTTATATATGTGTTTTCTTACATGTTCTGGCTCTAATTCCCATGGCCTTTGTTATAATATTGGGGTTCTTTAGGCCTCAGGAGCAGGCCTCAGAAAAGAGACTCCCTCTCTCTGCCCTTCTCCTCCTTGCCTTTTACCCACTCTTTTTCTCCCCGGGACAGGAATCTTCTTCCACCTTTCTGTCTTAAACCTGCCTATAAAGAAATTCTCTGATCTGTCTTGTCTGATTGTTGTACATAGGCTCCAATTCCAGAAGTCCTGGCCCCTTCCTGGGAGAGAACACTGCACAGAGAGGCCGAGAAGAATCTGAACAGACAAGCTTTGCTGGGTTTCCCCGCCAAGTCTATTAGGACTAAGTCGTATCCTTTTTGTCTAATCACATTTCTCCATGCTTCAATCATGCCTGTCCAACGAAGTCTCCATAAAAGGCCCAAAAGGACACAGTTCAGAGAGCTTCTGGACAGCTGAACACATGGTGGTTTCTGGAGGGTGATGTCCCCAAAGAGGGCATGGAAGCTTCACGCCCCTTCCTGCATACCTCACCAGGTACATCTCTTCATCTGTATCCTTTGTCCTGTCTTTTATAATAAACCGGAAAATGTACATAAGCCTTTCCCTGAGTACTGGGAGCTGCTCTAGCAAATTAATCAAACCCCAGGAGCGGGTGATGGTATCCCTGATGTATAGCTGGCCAGTCAGAAACACAGGCAAAAGAGCCTGAGGCTTGCGACTGGGCCTTCACCCTGTGGGATCTGATGCTCTCTCCAGGTAGACAGGGTTGGACTGGAACCGGGCTGGAGGACACTCAGCTTGTGTCCACTGCAGAACTGACTGCTCGCTTGGTACATGGAGAGAAAGTCCCACACATAGACGCCTTCTGTGTCCACAGCTGTAGTGTGAGAGGAGTGTTTTCTAACAGTTTCTGTTTTTACTTCACACCTGGCCTCTGTGATATTTTTAGGTTAATTCACCACTTGAACTAACAAATTTCCAATGAACTTGGCACCATATTTCAAATTGTATTTGAAGGGCTCCTGTTTTCAGATTTTCTTTTCCTGGTTGTGTCCACAATGATGCCTCGGTAACTACACACCGGCTTCTCAGCTCACCATCATCAGACTTTAAGTGGTTGACTCTATCCCATGAAAGATAAAAATGTAGGTCCCTCACAGGATCATCTGTCTCACCACCCTTCCCTGGGGCTTGTTGATAAAAATGTCATGTTCATTCCTCTGCTAGTTACCACGTATCTTAAACACTATATTTGAACTTCAACTTCTTAATGCATATGCTCTCTAAAATAACTGAAACGTCTACCAAGGAAGGCATCTGTCCCCTAATGTGTACTCTGGCATCTCAAAACAAAACCTTCCTAATTTTGAGAATGGGAGAGGGAGAAGCACAGCTCTGATTTCATCTTGAAATTTGTCACCGCTGTTATTGTCTATGTGTGTTCAGGGCGGGAGGGGCAAAGCATCTTAGTTTCCCTTACATCTTTCAGTTAAGGACCCTGATTGCAATCCCAAACTGACTACACTTCACACCTGTCCTCTCAGAATGCAGAGTGGTGTGGATTACATGCCTGTGAATTATGAGCCACCATTTGTTTTGTTTTTGTTTTCAGAGTCCTACTCTGTCGCCCAGGCTGGAGTGCAGTGGCTCGATCTCGTCTCACTACAACCTCCGCCTCCTAAGTTCAAGTGATTCTCCTGTCTCAGCCTCCTGAGTAGCTGGGATTACAGGTGCCTGCACGACACCCAGCTAAGTTTTGTATTTTTAATAGAGATGGGGTTTCGCCCTGTTGACCAGGCTGGTCTTGAACTCCTGACTTTAGATGATCCATCTGCCTCAGCCTCCCAAAGTGGGGGGTTACAGGTGTGAGCCACCAGGCTGGGCCGTGAGCTACTGTTTTACTCACTCTGTATTCTCTCTCCTTGTGATTCCTTTAGAGTCCATTTTTCAGATGTTACCCAAAATATCTACTTCTGTTCTATCCTAAACCAGAGACTTTGAATACTGTTTATTAAATTATTAAATTAATAAAAGTTAATAGATGTATATCTGGTGAATAATACTCCCTATTCTTTTCCTTTTTTTTTTTTTTTTTGAGACAGAGTTTCTCTATGTCACCCAGAAAATCTCTGCTCACTGCAACCTCTGCCTCCTGGGTTAAAGCAATTCTCTAATTCTCTCCCAGGTAAGTGGGATTATAGGTGCCTGCTACTACACCCAGCTAACTTTTATTGTTTTAGTAGAGATGGGATTTCACCATGTTGGCCAGGCTGATCTCAAACTCCTTAGTTCAAGTTATTCATCCTCCTCGGTCTCCCAAAATGCCAAGATTACAGGTGTGAGCCACTGAGCCCAGCCCTATTCTTGCTTTTAAAGAGTAAATTTATTCTTTTTATTTTGCAATGTAAATGTAGCAACATCAATACACTTTTACTAAATTTAATGTGAAGACTCCATTCAAATAAGGTTATTAATTTCCAATTTGGAGAGATAACTTTGCCTATAAGTTGTCACATACCTAAGAGTATCAGAATAATTCTGGCTTTATGTAACAGAAAATTCAACTCAAAATTTGACATCTATACTTAAATGTAAATAAGTAACTGACTTTTTAGTGGCAGTGTGTGATGCTCTCATCCCCTGTCCTATATATGTCTTCATCTTCAGGCTAGCAATTTTCAGGGCAACAACATAACTATGATTATTCTGGGTTCAGTGCACACACGCCAGCATCTGGTAAAAGTGAGAATCAGTCTCCTCCATTCTAAAGCAAAACTGCTAGATTTCACTTTGTTTCTACTTATGAAGCCCTTTCACACCCATGAATCAAGTGGCAACACGGGAGGAATGCAACTCATGGTAGGATTTGGAGCCTGAGCTCAATTTATATTCATGATGTCATGATTGTGGCAAAGGGAAGAGATTATGATTATTTCTTTTAGAAAAGGGGGCTCCCCCCTATTATAAAGACACATGCACACGTACATTTATTGTGGCACTGTTTATAATAGCAAAGACTTGGAACCAAACCAAATGCCCATCAATGATAGACTGCATTAAGAAAATGTGGCTCATATACACCGTGGAATACTATGCAGCCACAAAAACGGATGAGTTCATGTCGTTTGTAAGGACATGGATGAAGCTGGAAACCATCATTCTCAGCAAACTTTCAGAAGAACAGAAAACCAAACACCACATGTTCTCACTCATAAGTGGGTGTTGAACAATAAGAACACATGGACACAGGGAGGGGAACATCACACATGGGGGCCTGTCAGGGGGTGAGGAGCTAGGGGAGGGACAGCAGAGGGTGGGGGAATTGGGGAGAGATAACATTAGGAGAAATATCTAATGTAGGTGACAGGGGCATGGATGCAGCAAACCACCATGGCATATGTATTCCTATGTAACAATCCTGCACGATCTGCACACGTACCCCAGAACTTAAAGTATAGTAAGAAAAAGAAAAAAAAAGAAAAGGGGGTTCATCTTGGAAATCCAGTTGGAATTAACCACACAGAAACTACATGAATGATGCCAATTGAGAAGAATATGAGAGGGATACCAGGAAATTAACTAACCATGTTTACGATAACAGGCTACCATTCAATTAACTATAATTTTTATTAAGCTATGAATGTTCACATATCATGCCTTTTTAGTTAAAAATTAGAGTTTCCGTAAAGTATCTCACAGTGGATCTTTGGACTATATCTCATGATGGTATTGATCTAATCAGGAAAACTTTAACATAGGTTTATTATCCTAATAATGTTTAGTTATTATTTAAAAATCAATATTACTCTAATGACTTTAGATTGCACTTGCAATCTCTTGACTAAATGTAATTGCAAAGGAGGTTATCATACATCTTACAACAATACTGGTTAATAGTACTTTCAGTGTTAATGAAACTGTTCTATCTATGTCTGCACTATCCATTAGTTACCACAAACCATGTGTATCTCTTGAGTGCTTGAAATATAACCAGTGTGGGCCAGGTGCAGTAGCTCATGTCTGTAATCTCAGCACTTTGGGAGGCCAAGTTGGGTGGATAACCTGAAGTCAGGAGTTCAAGATCAGCCTGGCCAACATGGTGAATTATTCTAGCATCAAAGGAGATGCATGATATAGATTTCTTAGGATCAAAACAGAGTATTAGATAAGTAATAAATATACTCCTTATTATGGTCTGAATGCAAAATTCACATATTGTTGTTCAAATCTCTAAGGTGGGTATTAGCAGGTGGGGTTATTAGCAGGTGGGGTCTTTTGGGAAGTGATTAGGTCACACAGGCAGGCAGAGTCCTCACAAATGGAATGAGTGCCCTTTTATAGTAGGCCAGAGAGTGACCCCTCTCCTCTTTTCCCATACAAGCATGCAACAAGGAGTTGGTAATCTGCACCAGAAAATGACCCGCACCAGAAAATGACCCTCACCAGAGGACCCTCCCTGGAAAAGCCTCTTCAGCAGAACATGACTATGCTGGCAACCTGAGATGGGACTTCCCCAGTTCCAGAACTGTGACAAATTCAATTTTCTTGTTGTTTACAGGCTATCCAAGTCTAAGGAATTTTGTTATAGCAGTCCAAATGGACTTAGATATCACTTATATTTCCATTTTTCTCAGATACAGACACCTATTATCCGTATCTTTAGTGTTTGAGAACAAATATAGTACCTTTTATTTTTTCCTCAAAAGAAAGCCTTTCTAATTTTAAGTACACAATAAATGCTTAACAGATGTTTTTGGATAAATTAAGCTTTTGTCAGAGGTCAACAATTATGGAGAATCTTCTCTCTTTGTACAATAAAATTTCAGGGAAAAAAGCCTTTCTTCAGTATTAATTGTTACTTCAAGAATATACTTTTGCTAGAAAGGAAACACATAGATTATTTGCATATGCATATAATATTTAATAATGTTACTGAAGTTTACATCAATAAAAATTATTAAAGAACAAATAAAATCATATTTTTCACCTGATATCTTTAAGTTATTCAACAATTTATTATACATAGGCTCATAATGAAGGTTAAATGAGGTCCAACGTAAAAACATTTAGCAAGGTATCTGACACACAAAACCTGATCACTAAACATTGATCCTCCATGATCATTAAAGATTTTTCCCCTTCCTTTCACTCAAGCAGCATCAACTTCTGTGCACCAACTGGCACATTTCATGTATATTCTATGGAATACTTCATTTCCTTTTGGGTGCCTGTGCTCCACCACCAAGTGGAGCTCCAAATATGAGCTACCATAATTTTTGTGACCATGGTTTTCAGTGTGAATTACTCAGAACTTTAAGATTATCCCTTAAATACCTATTTTGCACTATTTAGTATATGATAGATTTAGGCTGAACTAAATATTGAGTTTAGATATTGCTGAGGCAAGAGTACAGAAAACGTTTTTCTGTTACAATATGTGATCTGCTTGATCTGAAGCTCAAATCCTGCTAATGAATAATCAAGCATCATCTCTTCCTGAATGCATTTGCATTGGTGAATTGGATGCCTGTGTTCATCATTCCCCATCCTCCCTGTATACTTGCTTATACTGTTCAGCACAGGAACCTAAGAATCATTTGTCTGTAAGAGGAAAGGCTGGGGCTAAAACCTTCAATGGTAGCTCCAAGATGTAAATACTCATGTGGTGGATTGAGCGGCCCTAAATGGATGCCAGATTGCAGATATTAAAGGAGTTTAAACTGGTGAATCAAATTCACACTAAGGCCTACATCAAAGGAGGCAGCTGGTTCTGGTTCTAGGCACAACCTAAGCTCTTGGGTATAATGAATGCTCCCTGGTAGGAGACTTCCATGTTGTACATGAATTTTCATGTAAGAGTATGTGCCTAAGTGGGAAATACTGCACAGGCATGGGTGATAACCCTTTGGACCCAGATAATGTGTGCCTTTCATTAAGCATACACAGATGAGTGGAAAATATTTTCCTATCATGTCACCAGAATACTTCTTCCTGTTCATCTCTGTACAGGTAACACAAAGACCAGAAGGAGGAAGAGTGAGATTGATAAGGCTTAAGGTAGAAGTTTTATACCAGGATAATGACAATCCCAAATGATTTCTGTTTGCATTATTAGATCCAACTAGAAAGGCTCAAGGAGCACCTTGTGGTGCTCTCTGGGGAGCAGAAATTGTGGTGTCCAGCCACAAAGGTGACATGCACTTCCACTTCACTAACAGCAGTGGAACAGGAGAGTCAAAATTGTTGCCAATGGTTACCTCTGAACAACCATAATGATATTTTCGAGGAGATATCTGGAAGATTGAAATTCCAGGATCTAATTAAACTTAAGAGCTTCTGCACAGCAAAAGAAATAATCATTAGAGTGAACTCATAATCAACAGAATGGGAAAAAATTTTTGTAAGCTACCCATCTGACAAAGGGCTAATATCCAGAATCTACAAGAACTAAAACAGATTTACAAGAAAAAAACAAACAACCCCATCAAAAAGTGGTTGAAGGATATGAACAGGCACTTTTCAAAAGAAGACATTTATGCAGCCAACAAACATATGAAAAAATGCTCATCATTACTGGTCATTAAAGAAATGCAAACCAAAACCACATAAAGGTACCATCTCACGCCAATTAGAATGGTGATCATTTAAAAATCTGGAGACAACAGATGCTGGAGAGAATATGGAGAAATAGGAATGCTTTTACACTGTTGGAGGGAGTGTAAATTAGTTCAACCACTGTGGAAGACAGTGTGGTGATTCCTCAAGGATCTAAAAATAGAAATACCATTTGACCCAGCAATCCCATTACTGGGTATATATCCAAAGGATTATAAATCACTCTATTATAAAGACACATGCACATGTATGTTCATTGCAGCACTGTTTACAATAGCAAAGACTTGGAATCAACCCAAATGCCCATCAAGGATAGACTGGATAATGAAAATGTGGCACATATACACCGTGGAATACTATGCGGCCATAAAAAAAAGATAACTTCATGTCCTTTGCATGACATGGATGAATCTGAAAACCATCATTCTCAGCAAACTGACACAAGAACAGAAAACCAAACACCACATGTTCTCACTCATAAGTGGGTGTTGAACAATTGGAACATATAGACATAGGGAGGGGAACATGCCACTCTGGGGTCTGTTGATGGATAGGGAGCTAGGGAAGGGATAGCAAGGGATGAGGAGATTGGGGAGGGATAACATTAGGAGAAATAGGTAATGTAGGTGATGGCGGGGATGGAGGCAGCAAACCACCATGGCATGTGTATACCTATGTGACAGCCCTGCAAGATCTGCACATGTACTACAGAACTTAAAGTATAATAATAATAATAATAAAGAAATTCTTTCTGGTCTAGCATAAGGTTTCTCAAAACCATGCTCATGTGTATATTCATGCAAATGACACCTGTTGTACTCAAGAGTGTGGGAACCCTCACGTACCTGTTTGCATTGTGTGTCTAATTTTTAGTCATTATCCCTCTGAACAAAATTTAGTCAAGCACTGCATAATGGTTTTCTATACCCTGGACATTTCAGCAGATTGACCTCTCTATAAATCATCATTTTAATTATCTTACTATATTTAAAAACTTTGAAGAGTCCTCTTCTATTTCCCACCTAAACTTGAAACATCCTTGCATTCCAAACCATCTAACTTCTGCTTGAACCCAACGTTTTCGGTCTTTACTGCTATTTATTACAATCAAATATATTTAGTTAGGCTAGGGAGTATGCCATACAAGAAAAATGCAACTTAATGTGCCCTGTCTGAATGCCCTAAAGGATGATATTGTGCAAAATCCTGAGGGATCTGAAGTAAGAAAAACCTGTAGGTGAGTTCTGACTCTGTTCATTTGTCTGACACTGAGCCTCAGTATTATCCTCCATAAGACAGTGATACGATTATTTACTCTGCATTTAAAGAACAAAGCAGCCCAAAGACTGTGACATGGGTGGAAAGAACATGGCTCTCCCAGGTTTCCATTATGCTCTCTTCTCTATAGGGGCAGTCTCCATTCATCAAGGTACTGCTTGAGAGTGTTGAGTGCCTGCAATTCTTTAGTTTTAAATGATTGCCTCCATCCTCTGTACATATGGAGCCCACCTTCCTGCCATTCTTATATGACTCTTAACATGTACCTTCTTCTCTTGCACATATTCAAGTTTTACTTATTAAGTATTTATGTATAAGCGTCTCTGGTTTATGTCATATGATAAGCTCCAGGAGGGGAGTAGCAGTGTTTTTTACAAATTCATTTCCTAAACGATTCTGAACACAATGCTCTACATTAGGGGTTGGTCAACTCTGGCCCCCAGACCAAATCTGGCCAGTCACCTGTTTTAGTAAACAACATTTTTCTGGTACACAACCAGCCTTATCTATTTGCTTAGGTATTGACCATGGCTGCTTTCATGCCACAACAGCAGATTTGAGTTTAGAGACAGAAACTGACATCATTTGGCTGACCGATAAAGCCTACAATATTTATAACTGGTCCTTTAGAGAAAGAGTCTGTGAACCTCTGCTGTACATGAAAGGGAGACTCAGGAAATATTTGTTCAAAAATGTAACATTTGCCCCAAACTATTTCTACACTCATAGAAATATGTTTCTACATAAAATCTTCCTCTCAGTCCAGTTCCAGGTTTAAGATATTTTAACACTAAAAGGAAGTTATATGTTTTATCTTAATATCACCTTGTCAGTTTTAGTGCTGGAAGATGGCCAACACTGCAGCCTACAAATTGATCTGTACTCGGTATCAAGAAACTGAATACAGTGCACACCTTTTAGTACTTTACCATCTTCCATTAAGATGTCTGGGAATGTAAATGTAAAGAAATCAGTTTTAAAGACAACCTCAAAGAAAACTTAATTACAAGCTATTCTTTTACAGAAACATAAACTCCATTAGTAAATGACAATGATTAGAAATTTTGCATGTGTTTGTAGCCCTTTGCAGCGAATTCTATTGTTTTCCAAATGTTCACTAAGGTTTGGCTCTTGATGAAGATGACAATATTCAAAATAAAGCCATGATGGAGTGATTTTAATTCAGAAATAGTGGGCTGTGAAGAAAGTTTCCAATTCTGATTTGGATTTCAAATAGGACTTTAATAGCTTAAGACGAAACTTGTGGATTTTCTCATTTACTGCCTCCACTGCTGATGGTCAATACATTGAGATGGTTTGTTGTTCAGAATCCTCTTCCTCAGAGTTTTCTAACCTTCCAACAGGCATCCACTCAACATTTAAAAAAAAATTCTGTTTTGCCTAATACAGTGAAATAAATAAACCAGTGTCTTCCAGCCTGGGAAGATGAGCTTTCAGATTGTTTCTTTGCAAATCAGAATCTTACTATGTTGAGTCATTTAGATTTCATAAGCTATATAACATCCAAGGAAGTTCTACTCAGATAGCAATGCTTTAATTGCTTAGTAATAACACAGGACAATATGAAACATTTTTTATAAACCTAAATAAATACTAAACACTAAATTGATTTTTCAACAATATGAAATTTTGTTTTTTACATATCATGCCCTGTTTTAAATCTGGCTTAATAGGCACTATACACTGTGCTGGCAAAAAAAATCTGAATTAATTGTTGTAAGGCCGGTTGCCTTGCTGGGAGCTCGGATGCACCCCCCCCTCCAACCCCTTTTTCCCTTCTACAAGCCCTGAGCAAGCTCAGACATACTTGGGCATGCTTGCACAGCCTGGTCTTCTCTTAAAAAGCCCAGTATGCAAACAAAGTGCTGCAACCATAGCTTCTTAATAACCAATAGCAGCTA